>OZ020557.1:43811554-43813506 GCA_963971465.1 Lepidochitona cinerea | reverse complement strand
CGTACCATCGAAAGTTGATAGGGCAGACACTTGAAAGATACGTCGCCGGCACGAGGCCCTGCGATCAGCACAAAGTTATTCAGAATCACCAATAGAACGACGGCTTTGACACCGTCCATTGATCTTGATCTAATAAAAGCGCTCTTCCCGGCAAAGGTCGGAGCGGTGTTTCATGTATTAGCTCTAGAATTACCACAGTTATCCAAGTAGGATTGTACGATCTAAGAAATCATAACTGATTTAATGAGCCATTTGCGGTTTCACTAGGTGAAAGTATGTACTTAGACATGCATGGCTTAATCTTTGAGACAAGCATATGACTACTGGCAGGATCAACCAGGTAGCTAACATAAAATCAAACACGGAGAGAAGCGCTAGGCGCGACCCCAGTTTATTCAATTGAATGCAGCTTCAGCAGCCAACGCCTCCCCGCTAGCATGGGCTCTTTCGAGCTTGGCTAACCAGGTAACGAAGGTGCTGTATTTTGTTTTAAAGCTTTCTCGACGCCCGCTAGCCGGCTCTTTCGAGCTAGCTAACTAGGTAACGAGGCAGCTTTTATATATTTTTTTCCGAGCCAAGGCCGACACTCCGTTGCGGAGGCGGTCTCTCAGGGACCGAACAAGTCGATACAACGTATTCGTTAGCGCTAGAACACGACCAGACGATTCTCAAACCTCGGTGAAGTCACGTGGACATGCCGCTTTACTGAAAACGTGATAGTTTCCCGATTAGGCAGTCGCTATTCTGCCGGGAAAAAATCCTTCCGCCGAAATGAACAGCGCCAAACCCGCACCCTAAACAACCCACATGAAACACCTTAAACCGGAGAGCAGTCGCTGCTTTTGTACCTAGGTACGAGCGAGCGGACTGTTAACACCGGGATGCAAATAAGGTGGTCCAGGCAAGCGGCCTAAAGAACGAGTCAACGCATGAACAAGCCGACGGCTATAGTCAGGTTTAGCTCAACAGCTGTGAGGAACGATACTACTGCAAGCCAGCCTGTCTATAGATCTTATATGAACGCCGAGACCAGCCAGCAGACGCTGACTGACCCTCCTCACATCAATAGTTCTGGCGTGGGGACAAAATTTAAGCCATGTGTGTGTTAAACTGACTTATCGACACGCTTCCATGCTCTCTACACGGCTTGCCCCACTTGGACAGCTTCGCTAGGCAGGGCGATAACGCGAAATATCAGCCTGAACCCCGGTGAAGGGCTAATATGGCTGTTATGGCCCTGTCAGGCGTTACCGGTGCTCGCGCTATATAGCTTTAACTCGGTGTGTTATTTTGATTTTTTTTCCATTCAACGTCAATATATATACCCGTAATATGTGTATATATACAGTAATAAATAATAACAGTATCAAATATCTATATATAATCTGTAATGAAAAATATATACATATATTTATACTGATATAGTTGGTATGTGTACATATATGCATGATTCGTCAAATACCAAGTATTCCATACATTTCTATCTTCATCAGGTTTAAAACCTGTTTAAGATATATGTTCTAATTTACTATACATTAATATACATTACTGTAAAATACTGCTATATGCCACATGTACATGGTTTTTATACATTTATCTGGATTTCTATACGGATATATTGTTATGTCTCAGATATACAGATATTTGTGTACGTGTACATATATATGAATTATATCATAATGTATTATGCTTGAACACAATATATGCAATACCGGTGCACCACATATTCACTTTAAGGCGACAAACAGATTTTCGTTGACGTCCGCGCTCCAAGACTTGAGACGCACTGCCTTTACACTGCCTTACGTTGCCTTACGTTTATTTCTTCATTTATTCCTTCGCCTCTTTATTTTACCATATTTACACTCTCAGATTCAAACAAATCAACAGCTTGCTAACAATATACAATATCACATTATTGTAAAAAAAATTAGCAGTGATAAACAGTTTAA
>OZ020557.1:43706554-43781554 GCA_963971465.1 Lepidochitona cinerea | reverse complement strand
GAACCGAAATGACATCCTCAAGAAAACTTCGAAAAATGATTCCACATAAAATTGGTTCATATTTCCTGTTAGAGTACAAGATTAGCTATAGTATGAGCCCTCATTTGTCATTCTAGATTAACAATTAGGCAAATTATGCCAAACAAGCATTTGTAGATTAAGCCGTAATATTAAAAGATAGGCAATTCTACCGAATTTGATCAATTCAAAATTAATTTTTTCTAAAAAATTTATAAACTTATAGTTTTTCGGCATGGTTATCCTAGTATAAGAGTATATGAACTTACTTGAAATTTGTTTTTAAGTTTATCGGTGATGCGGAATTAGGGGAAATGGTTGTTGTCCTGTGCGTACTGTGTCGCTTTATTTAAAGCTTCAAAAACACATCAAAATCAATAAGACAAACCTATATATCTCCTTAAAATGCAGTCATTGGTAACGGTTTATCTTCAGGAATCAGAAGAATGAATTTGAGCCAGAAATAAAGTGTTTCCTCCAAGTTATAGGCTTTTGGCTATGTGTCATTAGCTTTTTAATGGTTCGCGATATTCGAATCGAAATGACATCCTCAAGAAAACTTCGAAAAATGATTCCACATAAAATTGGTTCATATTTCCTGTTAGAGTACAAGATTAGCTATAGTATGAGCCCTCATTTGTCATTCTAGATGAACAATTAGGCAAATTATGCCAAACAAGCATTTGTAGATTAAGCCGTAATATTAAAAGATAGGCAATTCTACCGAATTTGATCAATTCAAAATTAATTTTTTCTAAAAAATTTATAAACTTATAGTTTTTCGGCTTGGTTATCCTAGTATAAGAGTATATGAACTTACTTGAAATTTGTTTTTAAGTTTATCGGTGATGCGGAATTAGGGGAAATGGTTGTTGTCCTGTGCGTACTGTGTCGCTTTATTTAAAGCTTCAAAAACACATCAAAATCAATAAGACAAACCTATATATCTCCTTAAAATGCAGTCATTGGTAACGGTTTATCTTCAGGAATCAGATGAATGAATTTGAGCCAGAAATAAAGTGTTTCCTCCAAGTTATAGGCTTTTGGCTATGTGTCATTAGCTTTTTAATGGTTCGCGATATTCGAATCGAAATGACATCCTCAAGAAAACTTCGAAAAATGATTTCACATAAAATTGGTTCATATTTCCTGTTAGAGTACAAGATTAGCTATAGTATGAGCCCTCATTTGTCATTCTAGATGAACAATTAGGCAAATTATGCCAAACAAGCATTTGTAGATTAAGCCGTAATATTAAAAGATAGGCAATTCTACCAAATTTGATCAATTCAAAATTATTTTTTTCTAAAAAATTTATAAACTTATAGTTTTTCGGCTTGGTTATCCTAGTATAAGAGTCTATAAACTTATTTGAAATTTGTTTTTAAGTTTATCGGTGATGCGGAATTAGGGGAAATGGTTGTTGTCCTGTGCGTACTGTGTCGCTTTATTTAAAGCTTCAAAAACACATCAAAATCAATAAGACAAACCTATATATCTCCTTAAAATGCAGTCATTGGTAACGGTTCATCTTCAGGAATCAGATGAATGAATTTGAGCCAGAAATAAAGTGTTTCCTCCAATTTATAGGCTTTTTGCTATGTGTCATTAGCTTTTTAATGGTTCGCGATATTCGAACCGAAATGACATCCTCAAGAAAACTTCGAAAAATGATTCCACATAAAATTGATTCATATTTCCTGTTAGAGTACAAGATTAGCTATAGTTTGAGCCCTCATTTGTCATTCTCGATTAACAATTAGGCAAATTATGCCAAACAAGCATTCGTAGATTAAGCCGTAATATTAAAAGATAGGCAATTCTACCAAATTTGATCAATTCAAAATTATTTTTTTCTAAAAAATTTATAAACTTATAGTTTTTCGGCTTGGTTATCCTAGTATAAGAGTATATGAACTTACTTGAAATTTGTTTTTAAGTTTATCGGTGATGCGGAATTAGGGGAAATGGTTGTTGTCCTGTGCGTACTGTGTCGCTTTATTTAAAGCTTCAAAAACACATCAAAATCAATAAGACAAACCTATATATCTCCTTAAAATGCAGTCATTGGTAACGGTTTATCTTCAGGAATCAGAAGAATGAATTTGAGCCAGAAATAAAGTGTTTCCTCCAAGTTATAGGCTTTTGGCTATGTGTCATTAGCTTTTTAATGGTTCGCGATATTCGAATCGAAATGACATCCTCAAGAAAACTTCGAAAAATGATTCCACATAAAATTGGTTCATATTTCCTGTTAGAGTACAAGATTAGCTATAGTATGAGCCCTCATTTGTCATTCTAGATGAACAATTAGGCAAATTATGCCAAACAAGCATTTGTAGATTAAGCCGTAATATTAAAAGATAGGCAATTCTACCGAATTTGATCAATTCAAAATTAATTTTTTCTAAAAAATTTATAAACTTATAGTTTTTCGGCTTGGTTATCCTAGTATAAGAGTATATGAACTTACTTGAAATTTGTTTTTAAGTTTATCGGTGATGCGGAATTAGGGGAAATGGTTGTTGTCCTGTGCGTACTGTGTCGCTTTATTTAAAGCTTCAAAAACACATCAAAATCAATAAGACAAACCTATATATCTCCTTAAAATGCAGTCATTGGTAACGGTTTATCTTCAGGAATCAGATGAATGAATTTGAGCCAGAAATAAAGTGTTTCCTCCAAGTTATAGGCTTTTGGCTATGTGTCATTAGCTTTTTAATGGTTCGCGATATTCGAATCGAAATGACATCCTCAAGAAAACTTCGAAAAATGATTCCACATAAAATTGGTTCATATTTCCTGTTAGAGTACAAGATTAGCTATAGTATGAGCCCTCATTTGTCATTCTAGATGAACAATTAGGCAAATTATGCCAAACAAGCATTTGTAGATTAAGCCGTAATATTAAAAGATAGGCAATTCTACCAAATTTGATCAATTCAAAATTATTTTTTTCTAAAAAATTTATAAACTTATAGTTTTTCGGCTTGGTTATCCTAGTATAAGAGTCTATAAACTTATTTGAAATTTGTTTTTAAGTTTATCGGTGATGCGGAATTAGGGGAAATGGTTGTTGTCCTGTGCGTACTGTGTCGCTTTATTTAAAGCTTCAAAAACACATCAAAATCAATAAGACAAACCTATATATCTCCTTAAAATGCAGTCATTGGTAACGGTTCATCTTCAGGAATCAGATGAATGAATTTGAGCCAGAAATAAAGTGTTTCCTCCAATTTATAGGCTTTTTGCTATGTGTCATTAGCTTTTTAATGGTTCGCGATATTCGAACCGAAATGACATCCTCAAGAAAACTTCGAAAAATGATTCCACATAAAATTGGTTCATATTTCCTGTTAGAGTACAAGATTAGCTATAGTATGAGCCCTCATTTGTCATTCTAGATTAACAATTAGGCAAATTATGCCAAACAAGCATTTGTAGATTAAGCCGTAATATTAAAAGATAGGCAATTCTACCGAATTTGATCAATTCAAAATTAATTTTTTCTAAAAAATTTATAAACTTATAGTTTTTCGGCTTGGTTATCCTAGTATAAGAGTATATGAACTTACTTGAAATTTGTTTTTAAGTTTATCGGTGATGCGGAATTAGGGGAAATGGTTGTTGTCCTGTGCGTACTGTGTCGCTTTATTTAAAGCTTCAAAAACACATCAAAATCAATAAGACAAACCTATATATCTCCTTAAAATGCAGTCATTGGTAACGGTTTATCTTCAGGAATCAGAAGAATGAATTTGAGCCAGAAATAAAGTGTTTCCTCCAAGTTATAGGCTTTTGGCTATGTGTCATTAGCTTTTTAATGGTTCGCGATATTCGAATCGAAATGACATCCTCAAGAAAACTTCGAAAAATGATTCCACATAAAATTGGTTCATATTTCCTGTTAGAGTACAAGATTAGCTATAGTATGAGCCCTCATTTGTCATTCTAGATGAACAATTAGGCAAATTATGCCAAACAAGCATTTGTAGATTAAGCCGTAATATTAAAAGATAGGCAATTCTACCGAATTTGATCAATTCAAAATTAATTTTTTCAAAAAAATTTATAAACTTATAGTTTTTCGGCTTGGTTATCCTAGTATAAGAGTATATGAACTTACTTGAAATTTGTTTTTAAGTTTATCGGTGATGCGGAATTAGGGGAAATGGTTGTTGTCCTGTGCGTACTGTGTCGCTTTATTTAAAGCTTCAAAAACACATCAAAATCAATAAGACAAACCTATATATCTCCTTAAAATGCAGTCATTGGTAACGGTTTATCTTCAGGAATCAGATGAATGAATTTGAGCCAGAAATAAAGTGTTTCCTCCAAGTTATAGGCTTTTGGCTATGTGTCATTAGCTTTTTAATGGTTCGCGATATTCGAATCGAAATGACATCCTCAAGAAAACTTCGAAAAATGATTCCACATAAAATTGGTTCATATTTCCTGTTAGAGTACAAGATTAGCTATAGTATGAGCCCTCATTTGTCATTCTAGATGAACAATTAGGCAAATTATGCCAAACAAGCATTTGTAGATTAAGCCGTAATATTAAAAGATAGGCAATTCTACCAAATTTGATCAATTCAAAATTATTTTTTTCTAAAAAATTTATAAACTTATAGTTTTTCGGCTTGGTTATCCTAGTATAAGAGTCTATAAACTTATTTGAAATTTGTTTTTAAGTTTATCGGTGATGCGGAATTAGGGGAAATGGTTGTTGTCCTGTGCGTACTGTGTCGCTTTATTTAAAGCTTCAAAAACACATCAAAATCAATAAGACAAACCTATATATCTCCTTAAAATGCAGTCATTGGTAACGGTTCATCTTCAGGAATCAGATGAATGAATTTGAGCCAGAAATAAAGTGTTTCCTCCAATTTATAGGCTTTTTGCTATGTGTCATTAGCTTTTTAATGGTTCGCGATATTCGAACCGAAATGACATCCTCAAGAAAACTTCGAAAAATGATTCCACATAAAATTGATTCATATTTCCTGTTAGAGTACAAGATTAGCTATAGTTTGAGCCCTCATTTGTCATTCTCGATTAACAATTAGGCAAATTATGCCAAACAAGCATTCGTAGATTAAGCCGTAATATTAAAAGATAGGCAATTCTACCAAATTTGATCAATTCAAAATTATTTTTTTCTAAAAAATTTATAAACTTATAGTTTTTTGGTACTTGAACCTATGTTTCACTATACCCATGTGCCAAGGTACATGTACCTATGCTTCACTATACCTATGTGCCTAGGTACTTGAAACTATGTTTTACTATACCTTTTGTGTCCAGGCACTTGAACCTATGTTTCACTATACCTATGTGCCCAGGTACTTGCACCTATGTTTCACTATACCTATGTGCCAAGGTACATGTACCTATGTTTCACTATACCTATGTGCCCAGGTACTCGAGCCTGTGTTTTACTATACCAATGTGCCCAGGTACTTGAACCTATGTTTTACTATACATATGTGTCCAGGTACTTAAACCTATGTTTCACTATACCAATGTGCCCAGTTGCATGAACCTATGTTTCACTATACCTATGTGCCAAGGTACATGTACCTATGTTTCACTATACCTATGTGCCAAGGTATATGTACCTATGTTTCACTATACCTATGTGTCCAGGTACTTGAGCCTATGTTTCACTATACCAATGTGCCCAGGTACCTGAACCTATGTTTCACTATACCAATGTGCCCAGGTTCATGAACCTATGTTTTACTATACCAATGCGTCCAGGTACTTGAACCTATGTTTCACTATACCTATGTGTTCAGGTACTCGAACCTATGTTTCACTATACCAATGTGACCAGGTATGTGAACCTATGTTTCACTATACCTATGTGTCCAGGTACTTGAACATATGTTTCACTATACCAATGTGCCCAGGTGCATGAACCTATGTTTCACTATACCTATGTGTCTCTATACCTATGTGTCCAGGTACTTGAACCTATGTTTTACTATACCAATGCGTCCAGGTACTTGAACCTATGTTTCACTATACCTATGTGTCTCTATACCTATGCGTCCAGGTACTTGAACCTATGTTTCACTATACCAATGTGCCCAGGTACTTGAACCTATGTTTCACTATACCTAGGTGTACAGGTACTTAAACCTATGTTTCACTATACCAATGTGCCCAGATACATGAACCTATGTTTCACTATACCTATGTGCCAAGGTAAATGTACCTATGTTTCACTATACCTATGTGTCCAGGTACTTGAACCTATGTTTTACTATACCTTATGTGTCCAGGTACTTGAACCTATGTTTCACTATACCTATGTGCCAAGGTACATGTACCTATGTTTCACTATACCTATGTGTCCAGGTACTTGAAACTATGTTTCACTATACCTATGTGTCCAGGTACTTGAACCTATGTTTTACTATACCTTATGTATCCAGGTACTTGAACCTATGTTTCCCTATACCAATGTGCCCAGGTACTTGAATCTATGTTTCACTATACCTATGTGCCAAGGTACATGTACCTATGCTTCACTATACCTATGTGTCCAGGTACTTGAAACTATGTTTTACTGTACTTTATGTGTCCAGGTACTTTAACCTATGTTTCACTATACCTATTTACCCAGGTACTTGCACCTATGTTTCACTATACCTATGTGCCAAGGTACATGTACATATGTTTCACTATACCTATGTGTCCAGGTACTTGAACCTATGTTTTACTATACCTTATGTGTCCAGGTACTTGAACCTATATTTCACTATACCTATGTGCCCAGGTACTCGAGCCTATGTTTCACTATACCAATGTGCCCAGGTACTTGAACCTATGTTTCACTATACATATGTGTCCAGGTACATGTACCTATGTTTCACTATACCTATGTGCCCAGGTACTTGAGCCTATGTTTCACTATACCAATGTGCCCAGGTACTTGAACCTATGTTTCACTATACCAATGTGCCCAGGTGCATGAAGCTATGTTTCACTATACCAATGTGCCCAGGTGCATGAACCTATGTTTCACTATACCTATGTGCCAAGGTACATGTACATATGTGTCACTATACCTATGTGTCCAGGTACTTGAACCTATGTTTCACTATACCTATGTGTCCAGATACATGAACCTATGTTTCACTATACCAATGTGCCCAGATACATGAACCTATGTTTCACTATACCTATGTGCCAAGGTACATGTACCTATGTTTCACTATACCTATGTGTCCAGGTACTTGAACCTATGTTTTACTATACCTTATGTGTCCAGGTACTTGAACCTATGTTTCACTATACCAATGTGCCCAGGTACTTGAACCTATGTTTCACTATACCTATGTGCCCAGGTACTTGAGCCTATGTTTCACTATACCAATGTGCCCAGGTACTTGAATCTATGTTTCACTATACATATGTGCCCAGGTACTTGAACTTATGTTTCACTATACCAATGTGCCCAGGTGCATGAACCTATGTTTCACTATACCTATGTGCCAAGGTACATGTACATATGTGTCACTATACCTATGTGTCCAGGTACTTGAACCTATGTTTTACTATACCAATGCGTCCAGGTACTTGAACCTATGTTTCACTATACCTATGTGTCCAGGTACTTGAACCTATGTTTCACTATACCAATGTGCCCAGGCCAGGTACTTGAACCTATGTTTCACTCTACCTATGTGTCCAGGTACTTGAACCTATGTTTCACTATACCAATGTGCCCATATACATGAACCTATGTTTCACTATACCTATGTGTCCAGGTACTTGAAATGTTGTTTTACTATACCTTATGTGTCCAGGTACTTGAACCTATGTTTCACTATACCAATGTGCCCAGGTACTTGAACCTATGTTTCACTATACCTATGTGCCCAGGTACTTGAACCTATGTTTCACTATACCTATGTGCCCAGGTACTTGAACCTATGTTTCACTATACCTATTTGTCAAGCTACATGTACCTGTTTCACTATACCTATGTGTCCAGGTACTTGAACCTATGTTTTACTATACCTTTTGTGTCCAGGTACTTGAACCTATGTTTCACTATACCTATGTGCCCAGGTACTTGAGCCTATGTTTCACTATACCAATGTGCCCAGGTACTTGAACCTATGTTTCACTATACATATGTGTCCAGATACTTGAAACTATGTTTTACTATACCTTATGTGTCCAGGTACTTAAACCTATGTTTCACTATACCTATTTGCCCAGGTACTTGCACCTATGTTTCACTTTACCTATGTGCCAAGGTACATGTACCTATGTTTCACTATACCTATGTGTCCAGGTACTTGGACCTATGTTTTACTATACCTTATGTGTCCAGGTACTTGAACCTATGTTTCACTATACCTATCTGCCCAGGTACTTGAACCTATGTTTCACTATACCAATGTGCCCAGGTACTTGAACCTATGTTTCACTATACATATGTGCCCAGGTACTTGAACCTATGTTTCACTATACCAATGTGCCCAGGTACTTGAACCTATGTTTCACTATACCTATGTGTCCAGGTACTTGAACCTATGTTTTACTATACCAATGCGTCCAGGTACTTGAACCTATGTTTCACTATACCTATGTGTCTCTATACCTATGCGTCCAGGTACTTGAACCTATGTTTCACTATACCAATGTGCCCAGGTACTTGAACCTATGTTTCACTCTACCTAGGTGTACAGGTACTTAAACCTATGTTTCACTATAGCAATGTGCCCAGATACATGAACCTATGTTTCACTATACCTATGTGCCAATGTAAATGTACCTATGTTTCACTATACCTATGTGTCCAGGTACTTGAACCTATGTTTTACTATACCTTATGTGTCCAGGTACTTGAACCTATGTTTCACTATACCTATGTGCCAAGGTACATGTACCTATGTTTCACTATACCTATGTGTCCAGGTACTTGAAACTATGTTTCACTATACCTATGTGTCCAGGTACTTGAACCTATGTTTTACTATACCTTATGTATCCAGGTACTTGAGCCTATGTTTCACTATACCAATGTGCCCAGGTACTTGAACCTATGTTTCACTATACCAATGTGCCCAGGTGCATGAAGCTATGTTTCACTATACCAATGTGCCCAGGTGCATGAACCTATGTTTCACTATACCTATGTGCCAAGGTACATGTACATATGTGTCACTATACCTATGTGTCCAGGTACTTGAACCTATGTTTCACTATACCTATGTGTCCAGATACATGAACCTATGTTTCACTATACCAATGTGCCCAGATACATGAACCTATGTTTCACTATACCTATGTGCCAAGGTACATGTACCTACGTTTCACTATACCTATGTGTCCAGGTACTTGAACCTATGTTTTACTATACCTTATGTGTCCAGGTACTTGAACCTATGTTTCACTATACCAATGTGCCCAGGTACTTGAACCTATGTTTCACTATACCTATGTGCCCAGGTACTTGAGCCTATGTTTCACTATACCAATGTGCCCAGGTACTTGAATCTATGTTTCACTATACATATGTGCCCAGGTACTTGAACCTATGTTTCACTATACCTATGTGCCCAGGTACTTGAGCCTATGTTTCACTCTACCAATGTGCCCAGGTGCATGAACCTATGTTTCACTATACCTATGTGCCAAGGTACATGTACATATGTGTCACTATACCTATGTGTCCAGGTACTTGAACCTATGTTTTACTATACCAATGCGTCCAGGTACTTGAACCTATGTTTCACTATACATATGTGTCCAGGTACTTGAACCTATGTTTCACTATACCAATGTGCCCAGGCCTGGTACTTTAACCTATGTTTCACTCTACCTATGTGTTCAGGTACTTGAACCTATGTTTCACTATACCAATGTGCCCAGATACATGAACCTATGTTACCTATGTGTCCAGGTACTTGAAATGTTGTTTTACTATACCTTATGTGTCCAGGTACTTGAACCTATGTTTCACTATACCAATGTGCCCAGGTACTTGAACCTATGTTTCACTATACATATGTGCCAAGGTACATGTACCTAGGTTTCACTATACCTATGTGCCCAGGTACTTGAACCTATGTTTCACTATACCTATGTGCCCAGGTACTTGAACCTATGTTTCACTATACCTATGTGTCAAGCTACATGTACCTGTTTCACTATACCTATGTGTCCAGGTACTTGAACCTATGTTTTACTATACCTTTTGTGTCCAGGTACTTGAACCTATGTTTCACTATACCTATGTGCCCAGGTACTTGAGCCTATGTTTCACTATACCAATGTGCCCAGGTACTTGAACCTATGTTTCACTATACATATGTGTCCAGATACTTGAAACTATGTTTTACTATACCTTATGTGTCCAGGTACTTAAACCTATGTTTCACTATACCTATTTGCCCAGGTACTTGCACCTATGTTTCACTATACCTATGTGCCAAGGTACATGTACCTATGTTTCACTATACCTATGTGTCCAGGTACTTGGACCTATGTTTTACTATACCTTATGTGTCCAGGTACTTGAACCTATGTTTCACTATACCTATGTGCCCAGGTACTCGAGCCTATGTTTCACTATACCAATGTGCCCAGGTACTTGAAGCTATGTTTCACTATACATATGTGCCCAGGTACTTGAACCTATGTTTCACTATACCAATGTGCCCAGGTACTTGAACCTATGTTTCACTATACCTATGTGCCCAGGTACTTGAGCCTATGTTTCACTATACCAATGTGCCCCGATACATGAACCTATGTTTCACTATACCAATGTGCCCAGATACATGAACCTATGTTTCACTATACCAATGTGCCCAGGTACTTGAACCTATGTTTCACTATACCTATGTGTCCAGGTACTTGAACCTATGTTTCACTATACCAATGTGCCCAGGTACTTGAATCTATGTTTCACTATACCTATGTGCCCAGGTACTTGAGCCTATGTTTCACTATACCAATGTGCCCAGATACATGAACCTATGTTTCACTATACCAATGTGCCAAGATACATGAACCTATGTTTCACTATACCTATGTGCCAAGGTACATGTACCTATGTTTTACTATACCTATGTGTCCAGGTACTTGAACCTATGTTTTACTATACCTTATGTGTCCAGGTACTTGAACCTATGTTTCACTATACCAATGTGCCCAGATACATGAACCTATGTTTCACTATACCTATGTGTCCAGGTACTTGAAATGTTGTTTTACTATACCTTATGTGTCCAGGTACTTGAACCTATGTTTCACTATACCAATGTGCCCAGGTACTTGAACCTATGTTTCACTATACCTATGTGCCAAGGTACATGTACCTAGGTTTCACTATACCTATGTGCCTAGGTACTTGAACCTATGTTTCACTATACCTATGTGCCCAGGTACTTGAACCTATGTTTCACTATACCTATGTGTCAAGCTACATGTACCTATGTTTCACTATACCTATGTGTCCAGGTACTTGAACCTATGTTTTACTATACCTTTTGTGTCCAGGTACTTGAACCTATGTTTCACTATACCTATGTGCCCAGGTACTTGAGCCTATGTTTCACTATACCAATGTGCCCAGGTACTTGAACCTATGTTTCACTATACATATGTGTCTAGATACTTGAAACTATGTTTTACTATACCTTATGTGTCCAGGTACTTGAACCTATGTTTCACTATACCTATTTGCCCAGGTACTTGCACCTATGTTTCACTATACCTATGTGCCAAGGTACATGTACCTATATTTCACTATACCTATGTGTCCAGGTACTTGGACCTATGTTTTACTATACCTTATGTGTCCAGGTACTTGAACCTATGTTTCACTATACCTATGTGCCCAGGTACTCGAGCCTATGTTTCACTATACCAATGTGCCCAGGTACCTGAACCTATGTTTCACTATACATATGTGCCCAGGTACTTGAACCTATGTTTCACTATACCAATGTGCCCAGGTACTTGAACCTATGTTTCACTATACCTATGTGCCCAGGTACTTGAGCCTATGTTTCACTATACCAATGTGCCCAGATACATGAACCTATGTTTCACTATACCAATGTGCCCAGATACATGAACCTATGTTTCACTATACCAATGTGCCCAGGTACTTGAACCTATGTTTCACTATACCTATGTGTCCAGGTACTTGAACCTATGTTTCACTATACCAATGTGCCCAGGTACTTGAACATATGTTTCACTATACCTATGTGCCCAGGTACTTGAGCCTATGTTTCACTATACCAATGTGCCCAGATACATGAACCTATGTTTCACTATACCAATGTGCCCAGATACATGAACCTATGTTTCACTATACCTATGTGCCAAGGTACATGTACCTATGTTTCACTATACATATGTGTCCAGGTACTTGAACCTATGTTTTACTATACCTTATGTGTCCAGGTACTTGAACCTATGTTTCACTATACCAATCTGCCCAGGTACTTGAACCTATGTTTCACTATACCTATGTGCCCAGGTACTTGAACCTATGTTTCACTATACCTATTTGCCCAGGTACTTGCACCTATGTTTCACTATACCTATGTGCCAAGGTACATGTACCTATGTTTCACTATACCTATGTGTCCAGGTACTTGTACCTATGTTTTACTATACCTTATGTGTCCAGGTACTTGAACCTATGTTTCACTATACCTATGTGCCCAGGTACTCGAGCCTATGTTTCACTATACCAATGTGCCCAGGTACTTGAAGCTATGTTTCACTATACATATGTGCCCAGGTACTTGAACCTATGTTTCACTATACCAATGTGCCCAGGTACTTGAACCTATGTTTCACTATACCTATGTGCCCAGGTACTTGAGCCTATGTTTCACTATACCAATGTGCCCAGATACATGAACCTATGTTTCACTATACCAATGTGCCCAGATACATGAACGTATGTTTCACTATACCAATGTGCCCAGGTACTTGAACCTATGTTTCACTATACCTATGTGTCCAGGTACTTGAACCTATGTTTCACTATACCAATGTGCCCAGGTACTTGAATCTATGTTTCACTATACCTATGTGCCCAGGTACTTGAGCCTATGTTTCACTATACCAATGTGCCCAGATACATGAACCTATGTTTCACTATACCAATGTGCCAAGATACATGAACCTATGTTTCACTATACCTATGTGCCAAGGTACATGTACCTATGTTTTACTATACCTATGTGTCCAGGTACTTGAACCTATGTTTTACTATACCTTATGTGTCCAGGTACTTGAACCTATGTTTCACTATACCAATGTGCCCAGATACATGAACCTATGTTTCACTATACCTATGTGTCCAGGTACTTGAAATGTTGTTTTACTATACCTTATGTGTCCAGGTACTTGAACCTATGTTTCACTATACCAATGTGCCCAGGTACTTGAACCTATGTTTCACTATACCTATGTGCCAAGGTACATGTACCTAGGTTTCACTATACCTATGTGCCTAGGTACTTGAACCTATGTTTCACTATACCTATGTGCCCAGGTACTTGAACCTATGTTTCACTATACCTATGTGTCAAGCTACATGTACCTATGTTTCACTATACCTATGTGTCCAGGTACTTGAACCTATGTTTTACTATACCTTTTGTGTCCAGGTACTTGAACCTATGTTTCACTATACCTATGTGCCCAGGTACTTGAGCCTATGTTTCACTATACCAATGTGCCCAGGTACTTGAACCTATGTTTCACTATACATATGTGTCTAGATACTTGAAACTATGTTTTACTATACCTTATGTGTCCAGGTACTTGAACCTATGTTTCACTATACCTATTTGCCCAGGTACTTGCACCTATGTTTCACTATACCTATGTGCCAAGGTACATGTACCTATATTTCACTATACCTATGTGTCCAGGTACTTGGACCTATGTTTTACTATACCTTATGTGTCCAGGTACTTGAACCTATGTTTCACTATACCTATGTGCCCAGGTACTCGAGCCTATGTTTCACTATACCAATGTGCCCAGGTACCTGAACCTATGTTTCACTATACATATGTGCCCAGGTACTTGAACCTATGTTTCACTATACCAATGTGCCCAGGTACTTGAACCTATGTTTCACTATACCTATGTGCCCAGGTACTTGAGCCTATGTTTCACTATACCAATGTGCCCAGATACATGAACCTATGTTTCACTATACCAATGTGCCCAGATACATGAACCTATGTTTCACTATACCAATGTGCCCAGGTACTTGAACCTATGTTTCACTATACCTATGTGTCCAGGTACTTGAACCTATGTTTCACTATACCAATGTGCCCAGGTACTTGAACATATGTTTCACTATACCTATGTGCCCAGGTACTTGAGCCTATGTTTCACTATACCAATGTGCCCAGATACATGAACCTATGTTTCACTATACCAATGTGCCCAGATACATGAACCTATGTTTCACTATACCTATGTGCCAAGGTACATGTACCTATGTTTCACTATACATATGTGTCCAGGTACTTGAACCTATGTTTTACTATACCTTATGTGTCCAGGTACTTGAACCTATGTTTCACTATACCAATGTGCCCAGGTACTTGAACCTATGTTTCACTATACCTATGTGCCCAGGTACTTGAGCCTATGTTTCACTATACCAATGTGCCCAGGTACTTGAACCAATGTTTCACTATACATATGTACCCAGGTACTTGAACCTATGTTTCCCTATACCTATGTGCCCAGGTACTTGAGCCTATGTTTCACTCTACCAATGTGCCCAGGTACTTGAACCTATGTTTCACTATACATATGTGTCCAGGTACTTGAGCCTATGTTTCAGTATACCAATGTGCCCAGGTGCATGAACCTATGTTTCACTATACCTATGTGCCAAGGTACATGTACCTATGTGTCACTATACCTATGTGTCCAGGTACTTGAACCTATGTTTTACTATACCAATGCGTCCAGGTACTTGAACCTATGTTTCACTATACCTATGTGTCCAGGTACTTGAACCTATGTTTCACTATACCAATGTGCCCAGGTACTTGAACCTATGTTTCACTATACCTATGTGTCCAGGTACTTGAACCTATGTTTCACTATACCAATGTGCCCAGATACATGAACCTATGTTTCACTATACCTATGTGTCCAGGTACTTGAAATGTTGTTTTACTATACCTTATGTGTCCAGGTACTTGAACCTATGTTTCACTATACCTATGTGCCCAGGTACTCGAGCCTATGTTTCACTATACCAATGTGCCCAGGTACTTGAACCTATGTTTCACTATACATATGTGCCCAGGTACTTGAACCTATGTTTCACTATACCAATGTGCCCAGGTACTTGAACCTATGTTTCACTATACCTATGTGCCCAGGTACTTGAGCCTATGTTTCACTATACCAATGTGCCCAGGTACTTGAGCCTATGTTTCACTATACCTATGTGCCCAGGTACTTGAACCTATGTTTCACTATACCTATGTGCCAAGGTACATGTACCTATGTTTCACTATACCTATGTGTCCAGGTACTTGGACCTATGTTTTACTATACCTTATGTGTCCAGGTACTTGAACCTATGTTTCACTATACCTATGTGCCCAGGTACTTGAGCATATGTTTCACTATACCAATGTGCCCAGGTACTTGAACCTATGTTTCACTATACCAATGTGCCCAGGTGCATGATCCTATGTTTTACTATACCTATACCAAGGTACATGTACCTATGTTTCACTATACCTATGTGTCCAGGTACTTGAACCTATGTTTCACTATACCTATGTGCCCAGGTACTTGAGCCTATGTTCACTATACCTATGTGCCAAGGTACATGTACCTATGTTTCACTATACCTATATATCCAGGTACTTGAACCTATGTTTTACTATACCTTATGTGTCCAGGTACTTGAACCTATGTTTCACTATACCAATGTGCCCAGGTAGTTGAACCTATGTTTAACTATACCTATGTGCCAAGGTACATGTACCTATGTTTCACTATACCTATGTGTCCAGGTACTTGAACCTATGTTTTACTATACCTTATGTGTCCAGGTACTTGAACCTATGTTTCACTATACCTATGTGCCCAGGTACTTGAACCTATGTTTCACTATACGCATGTGCCAAGGTACATGTACCTATGTTTCACTATACCTATGTGTCCAGGTTCTTGAACCTATGTTTTACTATACCTTATGTGTCCAGGTACTTGAACCTATGTTTCACTATACCTATGTGCCCAGGTACTTGAGCCTATGTTTCACTATACCAATGTGCCCAGGTACTTGAACCTATGTTTCACTATACATATGTGTCCAGGTACTTGAACCTATGTTTCACTATACCAATGTGCCCAGGTGCATGAACCTATGTTTCACTATACCTATGTGCCAAGGTACTTGAACCTATGTTTTACTATACCTATGTGCCAAGGTACTTGAACCTATGTTTCACTATACCAATGTGCCCAGGTGCATGCACTTAAGTTTTTCTATATATATGTGTCCAGATACCTATGTTTGTCTATACCTAAGTATAGTCAATTATGTATAGAGAGCTAAGTTTCGATTCTGACAAGTTAAACCCACATGATAAGAGAGCAGATCTAATACAGGGCAAGAGATAGACTTTAAGGTATTGACTTGGGTTAAACAGGTGTGCTGTAATATCGTGATGTTTACACATTAGACCACCTTATCTACATACTAAGTGTAGATAGCGAAACATTCAATAACATATATATGAACTTTGTAAATTTAATAGCAATTAAACTCGAATTATATCCTGTTAGGGTTAAGGCACACTTAACATGTACATTATAGGTGTTTATTTTCCATCTTAACTAATGATAACATGTAGCCTATCGTTGAAAAATGTAAGATCCTTATTGACATCAATGTAAGGATGTCACCTATCAAAACATGTTATTAGCTAGTATATCACTACCGCCCCAAATTATGTTTGTAAAGTGAAATGCTTGGACTGCTGATGTGCCTAGATATTTATCCTATTTTACTCAATACTCATCATACATGTTTTTTTCTAGCTTCTTCATTTATAATATTTTCTTGTATTTTTCGCTCTTTCGCCATATGTGAAAGGGTTGCCAGTTACTTGCTGGAGGTCCGGGATTCCCTCCATGCAATAAGCCTGGTTTCCATCCCCACTAAAAATGGCAAAGCTGCCATACAAGTGAAATGCTCTTGAGTTTGGCATAAAATATCAATCAACCCATCTTTTATAATATTAACCCGTTTAAATCAACAGGTATCATTTATGTATTAGGTAAAAAAGAAAAATTAACCATACAAAAATGAAAAATAGAGCTAGGCGTTAATAAAACATAAATAAAATAAAATAAAAAGACAACCACAAGGGAAGCCTCCACGTGGCGGTTGTCGGGCAACAGTGAAAACTGGCTGATTCCCTTATAAACTGTCCGGTTGCACCAGAAAGATATGCGATGTGCTTACATTTGTGTTCACATCGTACTAGGCCATAAGGTGCCCGATGATTTTCATTGTTTTCTTTAAGATGTATGTTTTAGACCTTTTTCCACGACTTCTTGTGTGTGTTCCGGCTTCATGAAGATTGCAACGCACATATGATTGTCGCATTCTGGCTTCATTTATATTTTCAAATCAGATGTACTGATTTTCACCTGGAGAATGTTCATTGAATGTTATTTAGGCATCTCTTCACCATCTCTTGAACATGTTCAGGCTTCATAAATATCTGCATACCCTGATGGGTATATTTAATGATCGAAAGCTTGGTGCTTCTCTATAATATAAAGAATATATCATAAATAAATAATAATAGTAATGCAAATAGTAAAATAATGTGTGTAAGTATGTCATCTTGGTGGAATTTATCCAGTGCATAAAGGCAAAAAGTCTTTTTCCTTTTTATTTCTTGCAACCTGACGAATTTATCCAGTGCATAAAGGCAAAACGTCTTTTTTGTTTCTTATTTTCGTCGGACTGTTTACAAAATCTGGTTAGATTTGGTAACCATGGTGTCATGTATTCCAAACACAAATGTTTCATTTCAATGTTAGAGTTGCCAAATCCTTGAATACATTCTTCCAGGAACTCCTTACATAGGACAAGGTGGTTCGGCGCAGGATGATTCTCGTTGTGTTCCTTGAAAGCCGTGTGATTTAGACCTCTTTTCACGACTTCTTGTACGTGTTCCGGCTTTATGAATATCGGCATACCCTGATGGGTATATTCAATGATCGAAAGCTTGGTGCTTCTCTATAATATAAAGAATATATAATAAATAAACAATAATAGTAATGCAAATAGTAAAATAATGTGTGTAAGTATGTCATCTTGGTGGAATTTATCCAGGGCATAAAGGCAAAAAGTCTTTTTTTTTCTTATTTTCGTCGGACTGTTTACCGAATCTGGTTAGCTTTGGTAACCATGGTGTCATGTATTCCAAACACAAATGTTTCATTTCAATGTTAGAGTTTCCAAATCCTTGAATACATTCTTCCAGGAACTCCTTGCATAGGACAAGGTGGTTCGGCGCAGGATGATTCTCGTTGTGTTCCTTGAAAGCCGTGTGATTTAGACCTCTTTTCACGACTTCTTGTACGTGTTCCGGCTTCATGGATATCGGCATACCCTGATGGGTATATTTAATGATCGAAAGCTTGGTGCTTCTCTATAATATAAAGAATATATAATAAATAAACAATAATAGTAATGCAAATAGTAAAATAATATGTGTAAGTATGTCATCTTGGTGGAATTTATCCAGGGCATAAAGGCAAAAAGTCTTTTTTTTCTTATTTTCGTCGGACTATTTACATAATCTGGTTAGCTTTGGTAACCATGGTGTCATGTATTCCAAACACAAATGTTTCATTTCAATGTTAGAGTTACCAAATCCTTGAATACATTCTTCCAGGAACTTCAGAGTTAAATGAGGTTCATTGGCTGCTAATTTCTCACCAATAAACTATGAGAGAGATGGAAGCACTTGTTGGCTATGCATTGTAAAGGCTAAGAAGGTCTACAAAACGTCAATGAATGTACCGCTCATTGGTACAGGACTTTGTTACAATGTTACAATGAATGAAGGCCAGACCACAGAAAATCTCCACATTCAAATGACCTTATTTTGTATTGGACTCCAGCTTCATCAAGTCTTGTACAAAACTTGTTCCTTCTTACGTGACCAATTGAAGATTCATTTAACAGCAGAAACAACGCATCAGAATCTTTTTTCTTGCTCTTAGAGGGCTTTGCTGCATCTGACATTTTTTAATTATAAACGTGTATTGTGGATATATAGGAAGAAATACTCGTTATTTCAACTCCATCGACATAACCAAATAACAGGAGACTGAAAACTTATAACTCCCGCTTCCAAAGGTCGCAAACCTGTTGTTTCCAGGGCAACCTTGCGAATTGTATTGTAACCCTGCAACACAATATTTGGCGGAGAACCCATAGATCCTAGAACCAGTACCTCTCGCACAAAATAACAACAAAGAAATTCTTTACCATGACTATCGTTCCTCAACTCGATGTCTTCCAGATTCTCAAAATGCTCGGCGTAGATCTTCGACCAACAACTTGGAGTCTGCATAACGACCACAAGTCTGTACAGCTTGTTTTGACTTGTGAGGACGGTCAGATCCCACCCAGCTTTTCATCCGACAACAGATACAAATCTCCTTCCACAATTCGACGTGACCAACATAGGAAAAATGTGTATTTCCAACAGAACAAGGACAAAGAGAGCAAGGAAAAAAAAAAAATATCCGGGGGATAAGAATTGGCGCACAGCTCCCAGGCAAGCTTGATCATAAAAGGCAAGCAAGGAAAAAAAGCTCCCAGGCAAGCTTGATCGTAAAAGGCAAGCAAGGAAAAAAAAAAGCTCCCAGGCAAGCTTGATCGTAAAAGGCAAGCAAGTAAAAAAAAAAAAATATCCGGGGGATAAGAATTGGCCCACAGCTCCCAGGCAAGCTTGATCGTAAAAGGCGACTAACCTGGGTCAAATTTTTAATCATTATGGTATAAACCTATTTGTTAAAATTACACTTTATCTGAACATATTTACATATCTGAACATATTTACAATTTTGTATATTATAAAAAATGTTATTTATATAAATTGTTTATTGTTGCTCCATTGGAGATAATTGTGATATTTCTTGTTTTTAATCTCCGAAAATGATTTACACAGTGTTTTACCAGTTTGTAGTATTTCTGTTCTGTCATTTTTCAGTTTCAATGTATTTTTGATGTTAATAAATGTATGATGATTTAATTTCTTTTCGCCGCCGTGCAATTCAGATGTAGAGGTGCTAAATCATTTGTAGACGACTTGGATTGGGTCGGGGTTTCGTACCTAATAGAGCAGCCACCTCACTGCGATTTATTGAGACTAAGCCTTTTGACCTGGAGATTTGTCCGCAAAAGACGGACATATCTCCGGAGGGCTCGTCAGGTCGGCTGCCCGGGCTTCCGGGTGGTCGTCGTTCGTCTGACGGGTCCGCTCCCAAATGAACTGAAAAAGGTTTGGTCTTCTTTATTTCGTCGAGTTAGATGGCATGTGGACTACCTCCGTGTGGACTTTGTTTTTATCTATTTATTTTTCTTAAGCCGACTTCTAGGCTGGTAAAAGTCGTGAGCAATATATACATCTAACTTTAAGTCAGTAGACTTTGTGTTTGGAGCGAGTCGGAGTTTAAGGAGTTTAAGGAGCGTATGTGTGAAACCCTCCTGGGCGAGCGAGCCAATCAGGCGGCCGAGCGAGCTGGATGTGCTGGCGCTCGGTTAGACCAGGCAGCTGAAGTCGCAGTGTAAGGGCGCAGGGTATTACTCGAGTGTGTTTTAGGGTTAAGGTTAGGACCACATGTTAATACCATGTTTACAGAGTTAAACTGGAGACCTCTATCTGTAAGACAGAATTTCCACACTTGCAAATTTGTACACCAGTGTACACCAGTTGTCAGTGACGGACACGACTATTCTACTAGATCGGTTTCTCATAACCTTTGGAAACTTTCAAAATGTAAACGCAGAGGTGACACTGTGTACAATGCCTTACCAGAACATGTGATGAAAAATATCCTGCTAGCCAAACTTCTTACAACAATGATGTTAAACCAATGTTTCCCATATTCTTAAAGTGTTTATCACTGCTATATTTTTTACAATAATGTGATATTATATATTGTTAGCAAGCTCTTTTACTTTCTATAATGTTTCCTTCACTAATTTTTAAAGTGTGTTTGAATCGGAGAGTGTATCCCGGGCCCTATGGGAGATCAGTATTTCTACTGAATAGGTTTTACCCTGTATAAATATGGTTAAATAAATAGGCGAAGGAATAAATGAAGAAATAAACGTAAGGCAGAGTAAGGCAGTGTAAAGGCAGTGCGTCTCAAGTGCGTAAAGTCTTGGAGCGTGGACGTCAACGAAAATCTGTTTGTCGCCTTAAAGTGAATATGTGGTGTACCGGTATTGCATATATTGTGTTCATGCATAATACATTATGATATAATTCATATATATGTACACGTACACAAATATCTGTATACATGTATCTGAGACATAACAATATATCCATATATCCGTCCAGATAAATGTATACAAACTATGGACATGTGACATATATCAGTATTTTACAGTAATGTATTTTAATGTAAAGTAAATCAGAACGTACAGATAAACAGGTTTTAAACCCGATGATGATAGAAATGTATGGAATACTTCGTATTTGACCTACGAATCATGCATATATGTACACATACCAACTATATCAGTATAAACATATATATATGTAACGTTACAATAAGGTCAAGAATTACTTACGGATAACAACTTCTTGGTTTATTGGGTGACGACGTTTCGATGTAGTTTTTACATCGTTATCAAGACTTCCTCCGGGCATAGAGCCCGGTTTCCTCCAACAATAACACTGACAACGTCGCCATATCAGTGAAATAACCTTGAGCGAGGCGTAAAACGCCAATCAATTAATCAAAAGATTCGTTCATATATTGATATTTAAATAAGCTGTCAGAATGGGTTGTACTTTAGCCAATTTTTAATGTTTAAAGATGGAAATAAACATTTTCAACCGCTTTTACAAGGTATGTTCTCTTTTTTGCTTTTTTGTTTTGGGTAAGGTTAGAAAGCACGTGCGAAACGATGAAAGCGGCGACCCTATTTGTAATATAAGCGCGAAATAATGTAAACGACGCCCCTATATGTATACGAATCTGGGTTTTTGCAAAATTTCACAACAACTTAAACTGAGAAACTATCAAATTGTGATTTCTTCCGGGTATAGAGCCCGGATTCCTCCCACAATAACACTGACAACGCCACTTTGTGCCTCACTCCCAAGTACGCACGTTGGGTAGACAGTGATCGATTTTTCAACCATGTTTTTAGTCTACTGTCAGGGTATGTGAGGGACAGCCTTTAACCGTTATATGGATGTGTTGGTATATCAGACGCCTACAGTAGCTATCTAACACAGGGCATTCAATATAAGCGCGAAAAAAGGTAAACGACACCCCTATATGTATAGGAATCTGGGTTTTTCAAAATTCCACAAGAATCTAAACTTAGAAACTATCAAATCGTGATTTTCTTCCTTACATAGAGCCCGATTTCCTCCCACAATAACACTGACAACGTCGCCATATAAGTGAAATAATCTTGAGCGAGGAGTAAAATACCAATCAAATTATTAAAAGATTCGTTCATATATTGATATTTAAATAAGCTGTCAAAACGGACTCTAATATAGCCAATTTAAATGTTTAAAGATGGAAATAAACATTTTCAACCGCTTTTACAAGGTATGTTCTCTTTTTTGCTTTTTTTGTTTTGGGTAAGGTTGGAAAGTACGTGCGAAACAATGAAAGCGACGACCCTATATGTAAAGGAATCTGTGTTTTTTCAAAATTTCACAACAACTTAAACTGAGAAACAATAAAATCATGATTTTCCTCCGGGCATAGAGCCCGGTTTCCTCCAACAATAACACTGACAACGTCGCCATATCAGTGAAATAATCTTGAGCGAGGCGTAAAACGCCAATCAATTAATCAAAAGATTCGTTCATATATTTATATTTAAATAAGCTGTCAAAAAGGGTTGTAATTTAGCCAATTTTTAATGTTTAAAGATGGAATTAAACATTTCCATCGCTTTTGAAAAGATATGTTGTCTATTTCGATTTTTCTTTTTGGGTAAGGTTAGAAAGTACCTGCGAAACAATGAGAGCCGCGACCATATTTGTAATATAAGCGCGAATTAATGTAAACGACGCCCCTTTATGTTTACTAAAGTGGGGTTTTATTACAATTTCACAAGAACTTAAACCCAAAAACTATCAAATCTGTTACGGTAATAATAATAATAATTCCACAAGAATCTAAACTTAGAAACTATCAAATCGTGATTTTCTTCCTTCCTTAAAGCCCGATTTCCTCCCACAATAACACTGACAACGTCACCATATAAGTGAAATAATCTTGAACGAGGCGTAAAACACCAATCAATTAATCAAAAGATTCGTTCATAAATTGATATTTCAATAAGCTGTCAAAAATGGTATGTAGTTTAGCCAATTTTTAAGGTTTAAAGATGGAAATAAACATTTCCATCGCTTTTGAAAAGATATGTTCTCTATTTCGATTTTTCTTTTTGGGAAAGGTTAGAAAGTACGTGCGAAACGATGAAAGCGGCGACCCTATTTGTAATATAAGCGCGAAATAATGTAAACGACGCCACTATATGTATACGAATCTGGGTTTTTACAAAATTTTACAACAACTTAAACTGAGAAACTATCAAATTGTGATTTCTTCCGGGTATAGAGCCCGGATTCCTCCCACAATAACACTGACAACGCCACTTTGTGCCTCAATCCCAAGTACGCACGCTGGGTAGACAGTGATCGATCTTTCAACCGTGTTTTTAGTCTACTGTCAGGGTATGTGAGGGACAGCCTTTAACCGTTATATGGATGTGTTGGTATATCAGACGCCTACAGTAGCTATCTAACACAGGGCATTCATAATAAGCTTAGAAACTATCAAATCGTGATTTTCTTCCTTACATAGAGCCCGATTTTAACGGACTCTAATACAGCCAATTTAAATGTTTAAAGAGGGAAATAAACATTTTCAACCGATTTTACAAGGTATGTTCTCTATTTTGCTTGTTTGTTTTGGGTAAGGTTGGAAAGTACGTGCGAAACAATGAAAGCGACGACCCTATATGTAAAGGAATCTGGGTTTTTTCAAAATTTCACAACAACTTAAACTGAGAAACTATAAAATCATGATTTTCCTCCGGGCATAGAGCCCGGTTTCCTCCAACAATAACACTGACAACGTCGCCATATCAGTGAAATAATCTTGAGCGAGGAGTAAAACGCCAATCAATTAATCAAAAGATTCGTTCATATATTGATATTTAAATAAGCCGTTCATATGCGTTTCGAATACTGCGCTAGCAAATCGAATAACTGATACCTTGCGTTGGAATCGTTCACATTGACCTATATTTTGGAATAAAATAGTCAAACTATACTGCATTGTAAAGTTCAGATTACAGGCAATCAGAGAATGTCAACTGTTTTTATTTCACTTTCTTATCAACGAAACTATAGCCGTTCAAACCAGTCTGATTTTTAGAAAATTGCTCAAAACAGTTTTTTGAACAAATAGGTGTAAGGCGAATCATCCATATATCACTTATTTGTTCGAGTTGAATAGTAAACAAGCACTTGTTTGAAAGCCTTGTTCACAAGCTTTAAGGAGCAGTTCTTATTTTAACTCTATGATAAAGGGTTGACCAGGAATTTAGATTTAAATGGTGACTTTCCGTATACATTTTTCCGCCCGAAAAACTCAAAAGTGTCGCCTTGCATAAAAATTGTTCTTACTGACCTTATTTTTGCGTTAAAATATTAAACATTTACTGATTTGTAAAGTTCAGATTACAGACATTAAAGCAATGTCAAAAGCTTCCATGGCTCTCTATTAATAAAGAAGCTATAGCCGTTTAAACCTGACCGACTTTCAGAAAACCGTTCATACGCGTTTCCAATACTGCGCTAGCAAATCGAATAACTGATACCTTGTGATAGAATCGTTTACATTGACTTATTTTTTTGGAATAAAATATTCAAACTATACTGCATTGTAAAGTTCAGATTACAGGCAATCAGAGAATGTCAACTGTTTTTATCTCACGTTCTTATAAAAGAATATATAGCCGTTTAAACCTGGCTGATTTATAGAAAATCGCTCAAAACAGTTTTTTGAACCAATAGGTGTAAGGTGAATCATTTATATATCGATTATTTTTTCGAGTTGAATAGCAAACATGCATTTGTTTGAAAGCCTTGTTCACAAGCTTTAAAGAGCCGTTCTTGTTTTAGCTCTATTATAATGGGTTGACCAGGAATTTAGATTTAAATGGTGACTTTCCGTATACATTTTACCGCCCGAAAAACTCAATAGTGTCACCTTGCATAAAAAATGTTCTTACTGACCTTATTTACGCGTTAAAATATTAAATCTTTACTGATTTGTAAAGTTCAGATTACAGACATTAAAGCAATGTCAAAAGCTTTCATGGCTCTCTATTAATAAAGAAGTTATAGCCGTTTAAACCTGACCCACTTTCAGAAAACCGTTCATACGCGTTTGGAATACTGCTCTAGCAAATCCAATAACTGATACCTTGCGTTAGAATCGTTTACATTGACTTATATTTTGGAATAAAACAGTCAAACTATACTGCATTGTAAAGTTCAGATTACAGGCAATCAGAGAATGTCAACTGTTTTTATCTCACTTTCTTATCAACGAAACTATAGCCGTTCAAACCGGTCTGATTTTTAGAAAATTGCTCAAAACAGTTTTTTGAACAAATAGGTGTAAGGTGAATCATCCATATATCGATTATTTTTTCGAGTTGAATAGCAAACAAGCATTTGTTTGAAAGCCTTGTTCACAAGCTTTAAGGAATAGTTCTTGTTTTAGCTCTATTATAATGGGTTGACCAGAAATTTTGATTTAAATGGTGACTTTCCGTATACATTTTACCGCCCGAAAAACTCAATAGTGTCACCTTGCATAAAAAATGTTCTTACTGACCTTATTTTCGCGTTAAAATATTAAATCTTTACTGATTTGTAAAGTTCAGATTACAGACATTAAAGCAATGTCAAAAGCTTTCATGGCTCTCTATTAATAAAGAAGTTATAGCCGTTTAAACCTGACCCACTTTCAGAAAACCGTTCATACGCGTTTCAAATACTGCGCTAGCAAATCGAATAACTGATACCTTGCGTTAGAATCGTTTACATTGACTTATATTTTGGAATAAAACAGTCAAACTATACTGCATTGTAAAGTTCAGATTACAGGCAATCAGAGAATGTCAACTGTTTTTATCTCACGTTCTTATCAAAAAATATATAGCCGTTTAAACCTGGCTGATTTATAGAAAATCGCTCAAAACAGTTTTTTGAACCAATAGGTGTAAGGTGAATCATTCATATATCACTTATTTGTTCGAGTTGAATAGCAACCAAGCATTTGTTTGAAAGCCTTGTTCACAGGCTTTAAGGAGCAGTTCTTGTTTTAGCTCTATTATAATGGGTTGACCTGAAATTTTGATTTAAATGGTGACTTTCCGTATACATTTTACCGCCCGAAAAACTCAATAGTGTCACCTTGCATAAAAAATGTTCTTACTGACCTTATTTTCGCGTTAAAATATTAAATCTTTACTGATTTGTAAAGTTCAGATTACAGACATTAAAGCAATGTCAAAAGCTTTCATGGCTCTCTATTAATAAAGAAGTTATAGCCGTTTAAACCTGACCCACTTTCAGAAAACCGTTCATACGCGTTTCAAATACTGCGCTAGCAAATCGAATAACTGATACCTTGCGTTAGAACCGTTTACGATGACTTCTTTTTTGGAATAAAATATTCAAACTATACTGCATTGTAAAGTTCAGATTACAGGCAATCCGAGAATGTCAACTGTTTTTAACTCACTTTCTTATCAACGAAACTATAGCCGTTCAAACCGGTCTGATTTTTAGAAAATTGCTCAAAACAGTTTTTTTAACAAATAGGTGTAAGGTGAATCGTCAATATATCGATTTCTTTTTTCGAGTTGAATAGCAACCAAGCATTTGTTTGAAAGCCTTGTTCACAGGCTTTAAGGAGCAGTTCTTGTTTTAGCTCTATTATAATGGGTTGACCTGAAATTTTGATTTAAATGGTGACTTTCCGTATACATTTTTCCGCCCGAAAAACTCAATAGTGTCACCTTGCATAAAAAATGTTCTTACTGACCTTATTTTCGCGTTAAAATATTAAATCTTTACTGATTTATAAAGTTCAGATTACAGACATTAAAGCAATGTCAAAAGCTTTCATGGTTCTCTATTAATAAAGAAGTTATAGCCGTTTAAACCTGACCGACTTTCAGAAAACCGTTCATACGCGTTTGGAATACTGCTCTAGCAAATCCAATAACTGATACCTTGCGTTAGAATCGTTTACATTGACTTATATTTTGGAATAAAACAGTCAAACTATACTGCATTGTAAAGTTCAGATTACAGGCAATCAGAGAATGTCAACTGTTTTTATCTCACGTTCTTATCAAAAAATATATAGCCGTTTAAACCTGGCTGATTTATAGAAAATCGCTCAAAACAGTTTTTTGAACCAATAGGTGTAAGGTGAATCATTCATATATCACTTATTTGTTCGAGTTGAATAGCAACCAAGCATTTGTTTGAAAGCCTTGTTCACAGGCTTTAAGGGGCAGTTCTTTTTTTAGCTCTATTATAATGGGTTGACCTGAAATTTTGATTTAAATGGTGACTTTCCGTATACATTTTTCCGCCCGAAAAACTCAATAGTGTCACCTTGCATAAAAAATGTTCTTACTGACCTTATTTTCGCGATAAAATATTAAATCTTTACTGATTTATAAAGTTCAGATTACAGACATTAAAGCAATGTCAAAAGCTTTCATGGCTCTCTATTAATAAAGAAGTTATAGCCGTTTAAACCTGACCGACTTTCAGAAAACCGTTCATACGCGTTTCAATTACTGCGCTAGCAAATCGAATAACTGATACCTTGCGTTAGAATCGTTTACATTGACTTATATTTTGGAATAAAATAGTCAAACTATACTGCATTGTAAATTTCAGATTACAGGCAATCAGAGAATGTCAACTGTTTTTTTCTCACTTTCTTATCAAAGAAACTATAGCCGTTCAAACCTGGCTGATTTTTAGAAAATTGCTCAAAACAGTTTTTTGAACCAATAGGTGTGAGGTGAATCATTCATATATCGTTTTTTTTTCGAGTTGAATAGCAAACATGCTTTTGTTTGAAAACCTTGTTCACAAGCTTTAAGGAGCAGTTCTTGTTTTAGCTCTATTATAAAGGGTTGACCAGAAATTTTGATTTAAATGGTGACTTTCCGTATACATTTTTCCGCCCGAAAAACTCAATAGTGTCACCTTGCATAAAAAATGTTCTTACTGACCTTATTTTCGCGTTAAAATATTAAATCTTTACTGATTTGTAAAGTTCAGATTACAGACATTAAAGCAATGTCAAAAGCTTTCATGGCTCTCTATTAATAAAGAAGTTATAGCCGTTTAAACCTGACCCACTTTCAGAAAACCGTTCATACGCGTTTCAAATACTGCGCTAGCAAATCGAATAACTGATACCTTGCGTTAGAACCGTTTACGATGACTTCTTTTTTGGAATAAAATATTCAAACTATACTGCATTGTAAAGTTCAGATTACAGGCAATCCGAGAATGTCAACTGTTTTTAACTCACTTTCTTATCAACGAAACTATAGCCGTTCAAACCGGTCTGATTTTTAGAAAATTGCTCAAAACATGTTTTTTGAACAAATAGGTGTAAGGTGAATCGTCAATATATCGATTTCTTTTTTCGAGTTGAATAGCAACCAAGCATTTGTTTGAAAGCCTTGTTCACAGGCTTTAAGGAGCAGTTCTTGTTTTAGCTCTATTATAATGGGTTGACCTGAAATTTTGATTTAAATGGTGACTTTCCGTATACATTTTTCCGCCCGAAAAACTCAATAGTGTCACCTTGCATAAAAAATGTTCTTACTGACCTTATTTTCGCGTTAAAATATTAAATCTTTACTGATTTATAAAGTTCAGATTACAGACATTAAAGCAATGTCAAAAGCTTTCATGGTTCTCTATTAATAAAGAAGTTATAGCCGTTTAAACCTGACCGACTTTCAGAAAACCGTTCATACGCGTTTGGAATACTGCTCTAGCAAATCCAATAACTGATACCTTGCGTTAGAATCGTTTACATTGACTTATATTTTGGAATAAAACAGTCAAACTATACTGCATTGTAAAGTTCAGATTACAGGCAATCAGAGAATGTCAACTGTTTTTATCTCACGTTCTTATCAAAAAATATATAGCCGTTTAAACCTGGCTGATTTATAGAAAATCGCTCAAAACAGTTTTTTGAACCAATAGGTGTAAGGTGAATCATTCATATATCGTTTTTTTTTCGAGTTGAATAGCAACCAAGCATTTGTTTGAAAGCCTTGTTCACAGGCTTTAAGGAGCAGTTCTTGTTTTAGCTCTATTATAATGGGTTGACCAGAAATTTTGATTTAAATGGTGACTTTCCGTATACATTTTTCCGCCCGAAAAACTCAATAGTGTCACCTTGCATAAAAAATGTTCTTACTGACCTTTTTTTCGCGTTAAAATATTAAATCTTTACTGATTTATAAAGTTCAGATTACAGACATTAAAGCAATGTCCAAAGCTTTCATGATTCTCTATTAATAAAGAAGTTATAGCCGTTTAAACCTGACCGACTTTCAGAAAACCGTTCATACGCGTTTCGAATACTGCTCTTGCAAATCGAATAACTGATACCTTGCGTTAGAATCGTTTACATTTACTTATATTTTGGAATAAAACAGTCAACCTATACTGCATTGTAAAGTTCAGATTACAGGCAATCAGAGAATGTCAACTGTTTTTATCTCACTTTCTTATCAACGAAACTATAGCCGTTCAAACCTGGCTGATTTTTAGAAAATTGCTCAAAACAGTTTTTTGAACCAATAGGTGTAAGGTGAATCATTCATATATCACTTTTTTGTTCGAGTTGAATAGCAACCAAGCATTTGTTTGAAAGCCTTGTTTACAAGCTTTAAGGAGCAGTTCTTGTTTTAGCTCTATTATAATGGGTTGACCTGAAATTTTGATTTAAATGGTGACTTTCCGTATACATTTTTCCGCCCGAAAAACTCAATAGTGTCGCCTTGCATAAAAAATGTTCTTACTGACCTTATTTTCGCGTTAAAATAATAAATCTTTACTGATTTATAAAGTTCAGATTACAGACATTAAAGCAATGTCAAAAGTTTTCATGGTTCTCTATTAATAAAGAAGTTATAGCCGTTTAAACCTGACCGACTTTCAGAAAACCGTTCATACGCGTTTCAATTACTGCGCTAGCAAATCGAATAACTGATACCTTGCGTTAAAATCGTTTACATGGACTTATATTTTGGAATAAAATAGTTAAACTATACTGCATTGTAAAGTTCTGATTACAGACAATCAGAGAATGTCAACTGTTTTTATCTCACTTTCTTATCAACGAAACTATAGCCGTTCAAACCTGGCTGATTTTTAGAAAATTGCTCAAAAAAGTTTTTTGAACAAATAGGTGTAAGGTGAATCATCCAAATATCGATTATTTTTTCGAGTTGAATAGCAAACAAGCATTTGTTTGAAAGCCTTGTTAACAAGCTTTAATGAGCAGTTCTTGTTTTAGCTCTATTATAATGGGTTGACCAGAAATTTTGATTTAAATGGTGACTTTCCGTATACATTTTTCCGCCCGAAAAACTCAATAGTGTCACCTTGCATAAAAAATGTTCTTACTAACCTTATTTTCACGTTAAAATATTAAATCTTTACTGATTTATAAAGTTCAAATTACAAACATTAAAGCAATGTCAAAAGCTTTCATGGTTCTCTATTAATAAAGAAGTTATAGCCGTTTAAACCTGACCGACTTTCAGAAAACCGTTCATACGCGTTTCGAATACTGCTCTAGCAAATCGAATAACTGATACCTTGCGTTAGAATCGTTTACATTGACTTATATTTTGGAATAAAACAGTCAAACAGTACTGCATTGTAAAGTTCACCTTACAGGCAATCCGAGAATGTCAACTGTTTTTATCTCACTTTCTTATCAACGAAACTATAGCCGTTCAAACCTGGCTGATTTTTAGAAAATTGCTCAAAACATTTTTTTGAACAAATAGGTGTAAGGTGAATCATTCATATATCGATTATTTTTTCGAGTTGAATAGCAAACAAGCATTTGTTTGAAAGCCTTGTTCACAAGCTTTAAGGAGCTGTTCTTGTTTTAGCTCTATTATAATGGGTTGACCTGAAATTTTGATTTAAATGGTGACTTTCCGTATACATTTTTCCGCCCGAAAAACTCAATAGTGTCGCCTTGCATAAAAAATGTTCTTACTGACCTTATTTTCGCGTTAAAATAATAAATCTTTACTGATTTGTAAAGTTCAGATTACAGACATTAAAGCAATGTCAAAAGCTTTCATGGTTCTCTATTAATAAAGAAGTTATAGCCGTTTAAACCTGACCGACTTTCAGAAAACCGTTCATACGCGTTTCAATTACTGCGCTAGCAAATCGAATAACTGATACCTTGCGTTAAAATCGTTTACATTGACTTATATTTTGGAATAAAATAGTTAAACTATACTGCATTGTAAAGTTCTGATTACAGACAATCAGAGAATGTCAACTGTTTTTATCTCACTTTCTTATCAACGAAACTATAGCCGTTCAAACCTGGCTGATTTTTAGAAAATTGCTCAAAAAAGTTTTTTGAACAAATAGGTGTAAGGTGAATCATCCAAATATCGATTATTTTTTCGAGTTGAATAGCAAACAAGCATTTGTTTGAAAGCCTTGTTAACAAGCTTTAATGAGCAGTTCTTGTTTTAGCTCTATTATAATGGGTTGACCAGAAATTTTGATTTAAATGGTGACTTTCCGTATACATTTTTCCGCCCGAAAAACTCAATAGTGTCACCTTGCATAAAAAATGTTCTTACTAACCTTATTTTCACGTTAAAATATTAAATCTTTACTGATTTATAAAGTTCAAATTACAAACATTAAAGCAATGTCAAAAGCTTTCATGGTTCTCTATTAATAAAGAAGTTATAGCCGTTTAAACCTGACCGACTTTCAGAAAACCGTTCATACGCGTTTCGAATACTGCTCTAGCAAATCGAATAACTGATACCTTGCGTTAGAATCGTTTACATTGACTTATATTTTGGAATAAAACAGTCAAACAGTACTGCATTGTAAAGTTCACCTTACAGGCAATCCGAGAATGTCAACTGTTTTTATCTCACTTTCTTATCAACGAAACTATAGCCGTTCAAACCTGGCTGATTTTTAGAAAATTGCTCAAAACATTTTTTTGAACAAATAGGTGTAAGGTGAATCATTCATATATCGATTATTTTTTCGAGTTGAATAGCAAACAAGCATTTGTTTGAAAGCCTTGTTCACAAGCTTTAAGGAGCTGTTCTTGTTTTAGCTCTATTATAATGGGTTGACCTGAAATTTTGATTTAAATGGTGACTTTCCGTATACATTTTTCCGCCCGAAAAACTCAATAGTGTCGCCTTGCATAAAAAATGTTCTTACTGACCTTATTTTCGCGTTAAAATATTAAATCTTTACTGATTTATAAAGTTCAGATTACAGACATTAAAGCAATGTCAAAAGCTTTCATGGTTCTCTATTAATAAAGAAGTTATAGCCGTTTAAACCTGACCGACTTTCAGAAAACCGTTCATACGCGTTTCCAATACTGCGCTAGCAAATCGAATAACTGATACCTCGCCAGTCTCCCCGCGTAACTCGCTCCAAGGTCATGAACACGAAATGCCGGGGGTCCAGCCGGTCACCCGAGACGATATTACACATACGCACGGGTAGTCTAAGAGTGTCTTGTTTGGTGAAGTCGGATCTGTCGATATGACAGGCCCCACCGATCATGACGGGCTGCACGGTGGTCATCAAATCCCTGTGCCACTCCTTACACTGGTATATGGACGTCACTCCGAATGCTCTGACGTTATTCACGACGCTCGCCAAATCTATATCTTCGGTAGATGAGTCCACCAGGGCGGGCCGGTACATCTCAGAACCACGGCTTTTGGGGTTAGCGTTCGTCATGATGTCGTCCATTTCTTCGAGCGCGATGACGTCCGAATAGTCCCTAGACATGATTCTGCGTTTGATAGAGTTTGGCTTCACGAGTTTAAACAGCAGTTGCCCTCCAGTAGGTCTAAACAGTTCGTTCGACCCCACATGACACATGGTATACGTGGGGTTAAACCTGTACGGTTGAACCGAACTCATGTCGTCGTCGCGGCCTATGCTAGTAGACCCCGTGAAGGAGTGCATGGAGGTACCGATGTACGACATGTTGGTATATGGTAGTGTTAAACGGCGATGCGGCGTTCCTGAAAGTCTAATCAATTAATAATCATAGAGGCGCGAGGAGTGGGGGGATCGGTGTAGTGTCGTGAAACACCGGATGTGTGTAGGTGGGAATAGAATAAGCCACTCTATACCCACCACCCCCCCCCTCCCTCCACATACACACACACACACCTTTGATTCATTTCAACCATGGACACCGAAGCGAGGACATGTGTTTTTCTGAGCGGAAGATTTTCCCCTCCAGAGGTAAGAATCGTGCTAGCTACATACGCGGACGTGAACCGGGTGTTTTTTCTAGGCAACGGCTATTGCCAGACCCTGTCTCAACTCGCGGGTGCCGCCCCGAGACCGACGTTTTGTCACAACAACTCCCATAGGCTGTTAGAGCTCATTGATGAAATGCTGTCTTTGGGCTGCGGTGTGCCTACCGCCCACGCCATCTGTTGCGCCTTCGGCGTTCCTGCATACCATCTTATGAGGATAGTCTCCAGCGATGACATTAGGGGTAGACTGCTCAAGAAAATGAGCATTCGGACTCGACTCACGAGTGACTACGTACACAACACATTTTTCGAGCATAAACAGTTTTCTTTATTCAAAAAAAGCGTAGAGAGGAACAGGTGGTGGCGCCACACCTACGAGATGTACTGCCTGTGCAGGTATCTCACGGCCGACTTCACGGTCAAGTTGACCTTCCCGAATCAACTACATTGGGCAGAAGAGGCGTTGAAGGGTGAGGTTTTGTATAGACGGGTGGAGCGATTAATCGAACAGGCCTTCGGGGAAAGGTACGCGGTTGTTTTGGGTGACGCCGGGGTAGCTACCGCCTATTCCGCGTATACCCTGTTGACACGCGGTCTGTCGTACCCGTTATTTACCTATCGATCGTGTCCGAGAAAGACCGAAGCGAAGAGGAGAAAGGAGATACGGCGAGACCCAGTTGAAGGAGGTACCCCCATCGACCACCTGGGTTGGTTTTTCACCGGCAGCTACGCTCCGAAGGACGGGTCAAATACACCCGCTGCTATACCCAGTCCGTCGCTGGAGCCCCATCTCAAAACCTTGTGTTTTCCCGACCTACAGGCTACAATGCACGTCAACGTTCAGGTCGCCCACATCAAAGTGCAGTCGAAGGAAAGGATGCTTTACGGTGTGGCCGGCAAATCTTTGGCTTTTACCGTGTTCAAAAAAAAGACGGCAGCTTGTTCATCATACAAGGCGGTAGAAGCGGACTGGTGTGTACCCACGAGCAACTCTCTTAATTTCAACATCCAGGGTTATGACTTGTCCATGATGACCGCTCAAGTGTATCTACACAAGCTCAAGAAGGTGTGTTCTGTGGACAACTTGGAGCCTCTCACGGTGTCTCACGCGAGATACAGTTCCCATAGCTTCCAAAACGGCGTACAAAACCCTCACACGTTTCGACACAGGGTCGTCAGGGATAATGCCGGGACATGTTCAAAAGTCTCTCATTTTCCCGTTGTGAAGATGGTCAACGCGGGCTTGTTGCACCGAGAGACTGTGTTAGTGAACGTCAAGAAAGACATCGATACGGTATCGTCTATTATCCACAAGATAATACGAGGGGGTTCGGAAAACGACTCTGAGATGACGGACCTGGTATACGGATTGGAAAGGGATATAAACGAACTGATCGACAATCAGGTCTTGGGTATAATCAAGACGGCCTACCTATTCGGTCGCCGTGAAGCCGCAGAGGCAATCACGAATCACTTGCTGTTCGACAGACTACTCGTGGGACTCAACCCGAAGACCACCAAAAGCGAATTCGTGGACAAGAGCAAATTCGACTCGGAGAGTAAAGGAAAGGCGTCAAAGAAAATAAAAGTGGTCGACAAAACCAAGACCCGTAAGGCGTTTGTGGCCCGCATCAACGATCTATTTCCGGACGTCTTCATAGACCCGTTCAACTCCAACTCGAGAGGTAAATGGTCTTTCACGGACAGAATTAACCACGCCGCGGACCCGGTATTCTACTCCCCTTTCACCCTTATGATGCTCGAGAAGCTGAGGTCGTTTTACCCCAGAGATCAGTACCCGTCGTTAAACCTGATGGTCGACGAAATTCACGAGGAATGCTCAAAGTATGTTCGTTCTTTTTCGACGTCATAAATTGACGAACAATTTAATTTTTTTTGTTGTTTCGGAGAAATAAAAAAAAAACACACGTTTAGTTTTGAACAAAATTAATTTCCACCCTTCTCTTCATTGTCACTGGAATCATCCGTCGCTGTTCGTAATAGGCCGGTGGGGACTTTTTACCTGTCACCTGCTTGTACACCCCTATTATCGCCAACACAGCTATTAATGGAAGGGAAAGAGTCTTCCCAACGACTGACAAGGCGTCTCCAATACCGTCGAATAACCCCTTACCAGCACTACCCACCCCAGAAACCGCTTGCCCCTCTCAATACACTCAGATATACCTACAAGCAGACCAACGACGACCAATAACAACAACGAAGTAGAATAACAACACGTAAAAAGTTTGATTCACGAGTGTGTTTAATTTTTATTAAAGAAAATTCAGTTTAAACTAATAGTCATCATTGTGGTCGAAACACACCACACCGAATCGCACTGCAAAAAAACACCCCCGCATGTGGAATAGGGTGTAATAAGCATCGTGGGACCATTCGCCGGTGGATATTCGGTGGAAACAGACCTGCATGATGGTGGCCTCTGCGATAGACACGCCATCCCACTGAGGTAGTCCGTAGTTAACGGTGTATCCCATTCCTCTCTGGTAAAGTTCACGGGGAGACCGAAACTCCCCACTGGTCGCCTTGTATTCTTCGTCGTCCTCACCTTTCCGGGTAATACCAAACTTATCCAGGACCTCCATCAAGTTATTATCGAACAGATAGTTGATGAAGTGCGCGGAAATATCTCCCATTACGTATCTCCTCGCGTCCTCGGGGGTGCAGTGGTAGCGGATCCAACGTGCGTTCGGGGCGTAGAACCCCAGATTAGTCATACCCAGACGACGGCCCAACGGCAGCTCAAATGTCATTTGGTTACAGGCCATCGAACCTCAAAAGAGTGTGTCCGATAAGCCGGCCCACCCCAGAAGACGAGACCAGATAATATTCTTTCGTCTGTAATCGCTCGTTAAAAGCCCCCACGGAAAATACAGCGTGTGGGCCTACTCCTTCGGGAGATAAACTGGGGACAGCGGGGATAATCGAGATGACACCGAGCTCCAAAGGCGTATGGAGAGTCACAGAAGCACGGATGTAACCGTCGTTATCCGACCACAAGTTAAATCTCTCGTTGATGGTACAACACACCTTTTTGTCCGTTTCAAAATCCCCGCTACCCACAAAACACCCTCTCTCGTATCTGTACAAGGCGGGTCTAGAGAGCTCAGGAAGAGCGCCGATAACGGACTCGGGTGCGTCCGAAAAAGTATTTTGATGTAAGAGAGTTTTCACTGCGACCATAGCCATGCTCTGCCTGCTCGCGAATGGAAAAGGTAAACGAAGTCGCGGTTCAGAAAATAGCTGCTCTCTGATCGATCGAAAGGGAGATGTCAATCACTTTCACGGACCCGTTAAATCACTTTCGTGCAAACCCGGGTTAGTTCTGACAAACCGAGACATTACGTAAACCACGCCCATTTTCGTACAAAAGCCGGATGTCCTTCGGCCTATAAATACCAGCATAAGCTGGGAGGTTTAATCATTCAACTCTGAGTTTTCGACGGAGAAACATCGTCTTTTTTGTCGTTCGCCCGCTCGCTCTCCAGTTTTCTCTTACGATGACCGACCACCATTGGGCAAAAACCGAAGGTTACTACGATGAAATGTCAAGATCACCGGGGCAGTACTACACTGGCGTGCCCAAGTTTGGCGGAGTCGCCCTCATGACCACAGACCACTGGACCGGTGAAACAGCCGCTTTGGCAATCGTGCAATTCATCCCCGACGACGTAAGCGTTGTGAAGAGTAGGATGGTGACGTCTGGGGTGTCAAAAAACGAGATCACGTTAGACATGCTCTGTACCGACAAGGACTCCACGACGCCGATGAGATTTCTTCTGGGTAATTTCTCGAACTCTAGGATTAAGTTTACAATCTCTGACGGTGCCACCGATATAGTCGACGTGGTATTGAAACCCGGGAGGTATCATAAGGTTGTTGGTACTGCCGCGAATGGCGAAGAGGGCCACGAGATCTGGATAGAGAACACTGGTCTCAAGTCCGATAACTTAGCCGACCAGCTTAACAGACCCCGAGCGGGGACCCAGTTCAATGTCAAGATCTGTATAGAGGACAATTGTACCAGCGGCTTTACAGTCGCCTTTGATGATTCAAAGACCATCAAGCTACATCCCATGTTTGCGCCACTTACGTGGTACAACCCCACGGAACGCCTCGACGGTGGCGTACGAAAAAGAACTTGTGGATGGAGTAGGAGAAACGACTGGAGACGCGATGGTGGTCGAGTTGATATAGATGGGGGTGAAGACATAGCAGATGGGTGTGGAGCCACGAGCTGCGCTGCGGTAATTTCGGACAAGACCGTGGAATCTGCGAAATACGGTCGTACCAGGTTTATCGGCAATGTTATCCTTAACACCAACATCTTTTTTACCAAGACTCTGATACCCAAAGTATATCGTCCGCAGTTGTATCTATCTCCTGGAGGGAAGACGGTTTATTGTCGCCACAAGGCTTACCGACTGAAATCCCCGCTGGTCATGGACTGCGCATGCGTGAATAATGACGGGTACACCAGGTGTTACTCGACATGATGGAAATATTAAGCGGGCATAGACGTCCGATCCGAGAAATATGAGCCCGAACCAAATATAGCTACGCGGAACGTTTTTACCATTACTATTGTTAGCATCATTATAGTTATTATTATACAGCGCTTTTTTATATTAGAAGTAAACCGAAGTCATAATTAACGTCGATTATGTTTGTCGTTTCCTTCTTTTCCAAAGAACCCCACCGGGCAATGCGGGAAATTGCGCACATGGTTAGCGGAGTAGTTAAAGTGAACGCCGACCTTCCCGTGTACGACCACGAGAGACGTTCTGCGTCCGATTACGACGGGGGGATGGTGGCGTTTTCGTTCCCCGCGGCTCACACTTACAAGCTACCGGGGTTGTCCGTGTATATAGACGACGGGTACACCTCTGTGTGTTTCGGGGACACCTGTGTGATTTTCAAGAAAAACTTGACGGTCAACCCCTGGAACGTCGCCAGAACACTGTTTCCGTTACCCGACCATATCTTGAACGGGTATACTTCGCGGTCCGGACGTTCCCTCGGCGTGCTGTTTGTGGCCACCGGTGAGAAACCCGCGGTGTTTGACGAGGAAGACGTGAAGTAGTATTAATTGGTTGTGTATGTTTTTTTTTTGTTATTCGTGACCGACGCCTGTAAATGTACTCGAGCAGAACGACCATGGATCACCTGTACACCCCTCCTCCCCCGCAACAACGGAATCAACCCGGCGAAGAGGCGAGGGACAAATACGAGCTCGTCAGATTATACGAAAAGGCTCTACGGAAGCCCAAGTTTATGGTTAAGCAGATAAAAGAAAGGGACTGTCCTGTTCACACTAGATGGTGTTCGAAAATGGACAAGGACAACGCTGACGCCTTCATGGAAGCTTTCGTGACGAAGATTCGGAAGGAAGAGCCGTCCCTCAACCCCTTCACGGTGCTAGATGACATCTCAATAGTGTTCCCCACGGTCAAATCAGTGGACGCGTTCAAACTGTTAAATTACAAAAACTCGCTAAAACGGGAATCCCTTCAGTGGTCTGGTTATTCTGAAATATTTACCAAGGCTTGGTCCGGACTGCACCTAAAAAAAATGGTGTCGTCTATCGCCATGAAGATTTTCCTGCTGGAATTCGACGACATGCCGGCGCTCGTAAAGCTGTTCGGAGAACTAAACCGAATATACGAAGGCATGAGCGGAGACCACGAAGAAGACGATGAGAACGACCGAGAAAATAGATTTTTGAAGGCCGCGGACGTCATCAAGACCGCCGTGTACGCGGATTGGTTCAAACGCGTGGAAGATTCTGTGGCTTCTCTCGGGAGTTTTGAAATCATTCGGCAGATTATGTACATGATGCTAGAGTACCAACAAACCCTAGGTTTGCTGCCGTACGAACCCATGAAAAAGGAAGGTTCCGAGGACAGATGGTTGACCCCACTTAGAAAGATACCTGACCCTTTTACTATAATCATTTTGAAAAACAAGCGAGACAACTCTTTCGCTTGTTGGAACTATCGAACTAACACGGAGGTGTTTCTTCGCTTGGACAGATTCGGGTTGCCGTTCGACACTAAGCTAGGGCAGATTCTAAAGGCGGAGTACACTCACGCGGACCTGTTTAATAAACAGATTAGCGCTCATCTATCGGACGGATACATTTTGTCTGAGCAAAAAGAAGAGCCCATGGAGGAAGGAGAAGGGGACGAGATTTCCAGCGAGTATATCCGGGCGATGCGAGATCAGCGCGAGAAGGACGACGAGGCGCAGTGGAAAAGACAGTTGGATTCGCTGGACGACACCGTGAAGTACGAAGACACCAACGGCGGGCACCCCGCTAGGATAGTGATGAGAGGTATAGCGCGACCCCCGCATCTGCCTTATTTTAGACGCAGCGCTGGGGGGAAAAACGGAGGGACGGGGCGCAAAGACAACGCCTCTGACCCCGCGTCTGAGCTCGTCAAGATGCTTCAGAAGCAGATAACCTCCGGCGAAAAAGCTGCCCAGGACATTTCCAAGATGCTCAAATCAGCCGTCACGGACGAGACGGGTTACCTGAAGAAGGCGTCGAAGAAGATTCAGGATATGGTGTCCGACAAGCACGATTTTATAAAGAAGATCCACAAGAACCTCGAAGACGTATCGAAGGAGATCGATAACATTACTTCTGAAAACGATTTTCCTTCGCCTTCGGACAGCTTCGGCGTCATTCCGATGCGCACCATGATTTCGAGTATATCCACCTCGATGACAAACGTGCACGACATGGTCGAACGACTCGAAGGGGCTCTCGCGGCTGTCGGGATAACCCCGGACGCCATGTCCGAGTCGGAAATGTTTAGGGAGATGGACACGCGTATGGGGGCTCTGTCGAACACGGCCAACCACAAAATTTGCATGGAGATGCGACAGATCATGGAAGCCGTTGAGACCATGATGGACCATATGGAGGACACTGTGTCCACCCACACGTCTTCTCTGAGTCTGCCCTCTGTTACACACGAGAACATGTGTGTGGACGACATGCAATTTAACGCGGACGATTTCGACGACGAATTTGCGGGCGTCCTGAGGGGCCCAGCTGAGGTAACCCCTCTCGGTTTTGGTTCCAAGGGTTCCCCCGCGGTAACAGAATTGTACTCTGAATACAGCAGAAAGATGAAAGAATTTCGCGACATGTACAAGACCCTCAAGAGTAATTACGTGGAGCTCGTAAAGAACTTTCAGGGGTTCCAGATGAAAACACTGAAAGACGTCAGCAAGGTGGCCGAATGCGAGAGTAAAACGACAGACGCCAGGAACCTCGTTTTGGTATACAAGAAGCTTTTGGCGGCCGAAACTAAAATGAACAAGGAGGGAATGACAAAGATAGAGGGTGTTCTTCAGGACTTGGAAGCAAAGATGCAGAAAATCAACGCGACCCGCGAAAAAGATTCGAGGGAGAGCACGGGAAAACTGGAACAGGTACGCGGTGACTTACAGGCCATCTTAGCATCGGTAGACACAGACGAACCATCGGACCACCTCGAGGACGCGGTGGTGAGATCGGACGAAGTTCTCGCCGCGCTGAGGGCTCAAAAGGTGGAACAACTGAACGCGGTCTCGGAAACGTTCAGGCGTAACTTGGACGAGCTCCGGAATACGTTCCCCATGGCTATAGAAAGCCGTGACAGGCGCGCGCGAGATCTCAAGGATAGTATTCTTGGTGAGGGCTCCCAAAACGGTAGTAGTTCTAGCGGAGAAAAAAGTAGTTGCGTCGACGACGACACACACGAGCGCAACGAGCGGATAGGCGACACGTATAACTCTGCAATGGAGCGGTACCACGATCTAGTTGACTCCGTGGCGGACGAGCGAGAGCGTATTATAGCGGAAACCAAGGTCAAGGAATTAGAGAGACGCGAACGCGCCGAGAAGGCCCGAGTGAAGAGAGCCGCGGCGATCGAAGAACACAATCACGTGATGAACATGAAGCGGTACTGCGACATCCTCGAGGGCAAGGAAGAGGCGAAGAAGAGGAAAGCGTCGAAAGGGACCCACGAAGCGGACGCCGTAACCATAGGAAAGCTTCGTCCTATACCCCAGATGTTGGTCGTTAAGGACCATTTCCGTAAAGCGAAAATAATGCCAGGAATACCCGACAAGCATATGAGCGACTCAAGAAAAATGCTGCGGTCTCGCTGGGAAGACTTATTGGAGAACCTCTTTCCCTTGGTGACCACCGTGGACAACCACGGTGTAAAGACATATGGGGCGAACGAAGAGGCTGTGCTGGACGCCGTGGTGATACCCTTTATGAAGTTCAGGTACGGACTAAAGATCGCGGGGCGTTTTACGACGGCACTGTCGTCTAATTTCGGGCTCCCGATTCAGGTCGTCTTCAATAACATGTGCGACGAGTTTGCTTCAGAATTACTATTACACTCGGACAACGGCGAGTACAGACATCTTATGGTCGCGTTTAAACCTGCCATTGTCGGAACAGACAAGTCGACTGGTCTGAGAGATTACGATGGACGAAGCGACCGACGAGTCGGGTATTGACGGCAACGATGAAGTGCCCGGTGATAGAGATATAGACGACGAGGAGGTGATGGGGGATGACGAACTAACACTACAGGAGCAAGTGGATTTGTTATTGTCGGCTGCCAATAGTACAATATCCCCCGATAATCCTCCCAAGACGACGACTATTAGGCCCACGGGCGTAAAATTGAGGCCGTCAGATATGCTATCGCCTGCAGGGGTTAAACGACACCGCGCAGAACGGCTCCAGAAGTCGTACGTGTTGAGACATGCAAAAAGCAGATTTCCCCCGGAGATTTTTACAATACCTAGGGACCCCATACCAATCTCCAAAGACATGCCGCAACCGTTCAAGATGTTTCTGGGTACATTGCGTAGCTACATGGGTCACGACCCTTCCGCGGCCGATGTCAAACCTATCCTTGACAGGCTTTTGAGGTCTTCAAAAGCTGACGACGAGTCGGACTCTGAACATTATCAGAGGTTAATGGCCGCCATGAAGACCCTTACTGACATTGACCGTAGCCGCGTGTTTACTCTGCAGACACTTATAGAACTCGCGCAGAAAGAGACTAACGACGAACGGCAGCACGAGCGGTTCACTGAGGCTATCGCTATTAAACGCGACAAGGCCATGTCCGAGATTACCCGTGAGGCGCTCTCCACCAAAGACGGGGAGTTGGATTACAAGACCAAACAACGGCGAGAGAAACACCTCGGTTACCTTTTGCGGGAGGTCGAGGCCGCGGACGCGAGATGTAAGCTAACTCTCCTTAACAGCTTTCCATATAGGCCGATGGTGGTCGAGCCCGTCCGTAGGACCAGCTTCGACAGACGGCTGACCTACCTGAACGAAAACATATTTTAAAGAAATAAAAACCAAACAAAATAAAAACTATTTGTGTGTGTGTGGTGGTGTCGTTTTTGGGTAATCGTAGCGTTTTGCTCGACGCCATGGACACGGGCAATACGCCCGAGGTGGGCGACGCATATAGCGACGATGATCTTCTATTGACGCCCAAGCGACCAAAACTAATGGCGAAGAAGAGGATAGAAACAATAACCTTGTCCGACTCTGACGACAACGCAGATTTGTCAAAAATGGAAGAGCCGGTCAAAAGAAAACAGAAGAAGAAGAAGAAGAAAAAAAGAGGCATGGAGGACATCTCCCCGGAACTCGAGGCGAAATCCAATATGTTTGTTGGAGATGACGTAACTTCGGACGTGACGGACGGGCTAGTGGACAAGGTGCCTCAGAAGCCGTCTGCGAAAAACATGAACTCATACAAATTGGTTCTGAACGCCCCTGCGGAGAAAGACTCGGTGTTGTTCAGGTTAGACGCGGGTATCATAGAGGGCGCAGAAGAAGGTCTCCGACATACCAATAAAGACGAGTTCGAACACGTCTACGACGGCGTTCTTCGTTCGATCGTCCCAAAAACTATTTTCACTGCGACCATAGCCATGCTCTGCCTGCTCGCGAATGGAAAAGGTAAACGAAGTCGCGGTTCAGAAAATAGCTGCTCTCTGATCGATCGAAAGGGAGATGTCAATCACTTTCACGGACCCGTTAAATCACTTTCGTGCAAACCCGGGTTAGTTCTGACAAACCGAGACATTACGTAAACCACGCCCATTTTCGTACAAAAGCCGGATGTCCTTCGACCTATAAATACCAGCATAAGCTGGGAGGTTTAATCATTCAACTCTGAGTTTTCGACGGAGAAACATCGTCTTTTTTGTCGTTCGCCCGCTCGCTCTCCAGTTTTCTCTTACGATGACCGACCACCATTGGGCAAAAACCGAAGGTTACTACGATGAAATGTCAAGATCACCGGGGCAGTACTACACTGGCGTGCCCAAGTTTGGCGGAGTCGCCCTCATGACCACAGACCACTGGACCGGTGAAACAGCCGCTTTGGCAATCGTGCAATTCATCCCCGACGACGTAAGCGTTGTGAAGAGTAGGATGGTGACGTCTGGGGTGTCAAAAAACGAGATCACGTTAGACATGCTCTGTACCGACAAGGACTCCACGACGCCGATGAGATTTCTTCTGGGTAATTTCTCGAACTCTAGGATTAAGTTTACAATCTCTGACGGTGCCACCGATATAGTCGACGTGGTATTGAAACCCGGGAGGTATCATAAGGTTGTTGGTACTGCCGCGAATGGCGAAGAGGGCCACGAGATCTGGATAGAGAACACTGGTCTCAAGTCCGATAACTTAGCCGACCAGCTTAACAGACCCCGAGCGGGGACCCAGTTCAATGTCAAGATCTGTATAGAGGACAATTGTACCAGCGGCTTTACAGTCGCCTTTGATGATTCAAAGACCATCAAGCTACATCCCATGTTTGCGCCACTTACGTGGTACAACCCCACGGAACGCCTCGACGGTGGCGTACGAAAAAGAACTTGTGGATGGAGTAGGAGAAACGACTGGAGACGCGATGGTGGTCGAGTTGATATAGATGGGGGTGAAGACATAGCAGATGGGTGTGGAGCCACGAGCTGCGCTGCGGTAATTTCGGACAAGACCGTGGAATCTGCGAAATACGGTCGTACCAGGTTTATCGGCAATGTTATCCTTAACACCAACATCTTTTTTACCAAGACTCTGATACCCAAAGTATATCGTCCGCAGTTGTATCTATCTCCTGGAGGGAAGACGGTTTATTGTCGCCACAAGGCTTACCGACTGAAATCCCCGCTGGTCATGGACTGCGCATGCGTGAATAATGACGGGTACACCAGGTGTTACTCGACATGATGGAAATATTAAGCGGGCATAGACGTCCGATCCGAGAAATATGAGCCCGAACCAAATATAGCTACGCGGAACGTTTTTACCATTACTATTGTTAGCATCATTATAGTTATTATTATACAGCGCTTTTTTATATTAGAAGTAAACCGAAGTCATAATTAACGTCGATTATGTTTGTCGTTTCCTTCTTTTCCAAAGAACCCCACCGGGCAATGCGGGAAATTGCGCACATGGTTAGCGGAGTAGTTAAAGTGAACGCCGACCTTCCCGTGTACGACCACGAGAGACGTTCTGCGTCCGATTACGACGGGGGGATGGTGGCGTTTTCGTTCCCCGCGGCTCACACTTACAAGCTACCGGGGTTGTCCGTGTATATAGACGACGGGTACACCTCTGTGTGTTTCGGGGACACCTGTGTGATTTTCAAGAAAAACTTGACGGTCAACCCCTGGAACGTCGCCAGAACACTGTTTCCGTTACCCGACCATATCTTGAACGGGTATACTTCGCGGTCCGGACGTTCCCTCGGCGTGCTGTTTGTGGCCACCGGTGAGAAACCCGCGGTGTTTGACGAGGAAGACGTGAAGTAGTATTAATTGGTTGTGTATGTTTTTTTTTTGTTATTCGTGACCGACGCCTGTAAATGTACTCGAGCTGAACGACCATGGATCACCTGTACACCCCTCCTCCCCCGCAACAACGGAATCAACCCGGCGAAGAGGCGAGGGACAAATACGAGCTCGTCAGATTATACGAAAAGGCTCTACGGAAGCCCAAGTTTATGGTTAAGCAGATAAAAGAAAGGGACTGTCCTGTTCACACTAGATGGTGTTCGAAAATGGACAAGGACAACGCTGACGCCTTCATGGAAGCTTTCGTGACGAAGATTCGGAAGGAAGAGCCGTCCCTCAACCCCTTCACGGTGCTAGATGACATCTCAATAGTGTTCCCCACGGTCAAATCAGTGGACGCGTTCAAACTGTTAAATTACAAAAACTCGCTAAAACGGGAATCCCTTCAGTGGTCTGGTTATTCTGAAATATTTACCAAGGCTTGGTCCGGACTGCACCTAAAAAAAATGGTGTCGTCTATCGCCATGAAGATTTTCCTGCTGGAATTCGACGACATGCCGGCGCTCGTAAAGCTGTTCGGAGAACTAAACCGAATATACGAAGGCATGAGCGGAGACCACGAAGAAGACGATGAGAACGACCGAGAAAATAGATTTTTGAAGGCCGCGGACGTCATCAAGACCGCCGTGTACGCGGATTGGTTCAAACGCGTGGAAGATTCTGTGGCTTCTCTCGGGAGTTTTGAAATCATTCGGCAGATTATGTACATGATGCTAGAGTACCAACAAACCCTAGGTTTGCTGCCGTACGAACCCATGAAAAAGGAAGGTTCCGAGGACAGATGGTTGACCCCACTTAGAAAGATACCTGACCCTTTTACTATAATCATTTTGAAAAACAAGCGAGACAACTCTTTCGCTTGTTGGAACTATCGAACTAACACGGAGGTGTTTCTTCGCTTGGACAGATTCGGGTTGCCGTTCGACACTAAGCTAGGGCAGATTCTAAAGGCGGAGTACACTCACGCGGACCTGTTTAATAAACAGATTAGCGCTCATCTATCGGACGGATACATTTTGTCTGAGCAAAAAGAAGAGCCCATGGAGGAAGGAGAAGGGGACGAGATTTCCAGCGAGTATATCCGGGCGATGCGAGATCAGCGCGAGAAGGACGACGAGGCGCAGTGGAAAAGACAGTTGGATTCGCTGGACGACACCGTGAAGTACGAAGACACCAACGGCGGGCACCCCGCTAGGATAGTGATGAGAGGTATAGCGCGACCCCCGCATCTGCCTTATTTTAGACGCAGCGCTGGGGGGAAAAACGGAGGGACGGGGCGCAAAGACAACGCCTCTGACCCCGCGTCTGAGCTCGTCAAGATGCTTCAGAAGCAGATAACCTCCGGCGAAAAAGCTGCCCAGGACATTTCCAAGATGCTCAAATCAGCCGTCACGGACGAGACGGGTTACCTGAAGAAGGCGTCGAAGAAGATTCAGGATATGGTGTCCGACAAGCACGATTTTATAAAGAAGATCCACAAGAACCTCGAAGACGTATCGAAGGAGATCGATAACATTACTTCTGAAAACGATTTTCCTTCGCCTTCGGACAGCTTCGGCGTCATTCCGATGCGCACCATGATTTCGAGTATATCCACCTCGATGACAAACGTGCACGACATGGTCGAACGACTCGAAGGGGCTCTCGCGGCTGTCGGGATAACCCCGGACGCCATGTCCGAGTCGGAAATGTTTAGGGAGATGGACACGCGTATGGGGGCTCTGTCGAACACGGCCAACCACAAAATTTGCATGGAGATGCGACAGATCATGGAAGCCGTTGAGACCATGATGGACCATATGGAGGACACTGTGTCCACCCACACGTCTTCTCTGAGTCTGCCCTCTGTTACACACGAGAACATGTGTGTGGACGACATGCAATTTAACGCGGACGATTTCGACGACGAATTTGCGGGCGTCCTGAGGGGCCCAGCTGAGGTAACCCCTCTCGGTTTTGGTTCCAAGGGTTCCCCCGCGGTAACAGAATTGTACTCTGAATACAGCAGAAAGATGAAAGAATTTCGCGACATGTACAAGACCCTCAAGAGTAATTACGTGGAGCTCGTAAAGAACTTTCAGGGGTTCCAGATGAAAACACTGAAAGACGTCAGCAAGGTGGCCGAATGCGAGAGTAAAACGACAGACGCCAGGAACCTCGTTTTGGTATACAAGAAGCTTTTGGCGGCCGAAACTAAAATGAACAAGGAGGGAATGACAAAGATAGAGGGTGTTCTTCAGGACTTGGAAGCAAAGATGCAGAAAATCAACGCGACCCGCGAAAAAGATTCGAGGGAGAGCACGGGAAAACTGGAACAGGTACGCGGTGACTTACAGGCCATCTTAGCATCGGTAGACACAGACGAACCATCGGACCACCTCGAGGACGCGGTGGTGAGATCGGACGAAGTTCTCGCCGCGCTGAGGGCTCAAAAGGTGGAACAACTGAACGCGGTCTCGGAAACGTTCAGGCGTAACTTGGACGAGCTCCGGAATACGTTCCCCATGGCTATAGAAAGCCGTGACAGGCGCGCGCGAGATCTCAAGGATAGTATTCTTGGTGAGGGCTCCCAAAACGGTAGTAGTTCTAGCGGAGAAAAAAGTAGTTGCGTCGACGACGACACACACGAGCGCAACGAGCGGATAGGCGACACGTATAACTCTGCAATGGAGCGGTACCACGATCTAGTTGACTCCGTGGCGGACGAGCGAGAGCGTATTATAGCGGAAACCAAGGTCAAGGAATTAGAGAGACGCGAACGCGCCGAGAAGGCCCGAGTGAAGAGAGCCGCGGCGATCGAAGAACACAATCACGTGATGAACATGAAGCGGTACTGCGACATCCTCGAGGGCAAGGAAGAGGCGAAGAAGAGGAAAGCGTCGAAAGGGACCCACGAAGCGGACGCCGTAACCATAGGAAAGCTTCGTCCTATACCCCAGATGTTGGTCGTTAAGGACCATTTCCGTAAAGCGAAAATAATGCCAGGAATACCCGACAAGCATATGAGCGACTCAAGAAAAATGCTGCGGTCTCGCTGGGAAGACTTATTGGAGAACCTCTTTCCCTTGGTGACCACCGTGGACAACCACGGTGTAAAGACATATGGGGCGAACGAAGAGGCTGTGCTGGACGCCGTGGTGATACCCTTTATGAAGTTCAGGTACGGACTAAAGATCGCGGGGCGTTTTACGACGGCACTGTCGTCTAATTTCGGGCTCCCGATTCAGGTCGTCTTCAATAACATGTGCGACGAGTTTGCTTCAGAATTACTATTACACTCGGACAACGGCGAGTACAGACATCTTATGGTCGCGTTTAAACCTGCCATTGTCGGAACAGACAAGTCGACTGGTCTGAGAGATTACGATGGACGAAGCGACCGACGAGTCGGGTATTGACGGCAACGATGAAGTGCCCGGTGATAGAGATATAGACGACGAGGAGGTGATGGGGGATGACGAACTAACACTACAGGAGCAAGTGGATTTGTTATTGTCGGCTGCCAATAGTACAATATCCCCCGATAATCCTCCCAAGACGACGACTATTAGGCCCACGGGCGTAAAATTGAGGCCGTCAGATATGCTATCGCCTGCAGGGGTTAAACGACACCGCGCAGAACGGCTCCAGAAGTCGTACGTGTTGAGACATGCAAAAAGCAGATTTCCCCCGGAGATTTTTACAATACCTAGGGACCCCATACCAATCTCCAAAGACATGCCGCAACCGTTCAAGATGTTTCTGGGTACATTGCGTAGCTACATGGGTCACGACCCTTCCGCGGCCGATGTCAAACCTATCCTTGACAGGCTTTTGAGGTCTTCAAAAGCTGACGACGAGTCGGACTCTGAACATTATCAGAGGTTAATGGCCGCCATGAAGACCCTTACTGACATTGACCGTAGCCGCGTGTTTACTCTGCAGACACTTATAGAACTCGCGCAGAAAGAGACTAACGACGAACGGCAGCACGAGCGGTTCACTGAGGCTATCGCTATTAAACGCGACAAGGCCATGTCCGAGATTACCCGTGAGGCGCTCTCCACCAAAGACGGGGAGTTGGATTACAAGACCAAACAACGGCGAGAGAAACACCTCGGTTACCTTTTGCGGGAGGTCGAGGCCGCGGACGCGAGATGTAAGCTAACTCTCCTTAACAGCTTTCCATATAGGCCGATGGTGGTCGAGCCCGTCCGTAGGACCAGCTTCGACAGACGGCTGACCTACCTGAACGAAAACATATTTTAAAGAAATAAAAACCAAACAAAATAAAAACTATTTGTGTGTGTGTGGTGGTGTCGTTTTTGGGTAATCGTAGCGTTTTGCTCGACGCCATGGACACGGGCAATACGCCCGAGGTGGGCGACGCATATAGCGACGATGATCTTCTATTGACGCCCAAGCGACCAAAACTAATGGCGAAGAAGAGGATAGAAACAATAACCTTGTCCGACTCTGACGACAACGCAGATTTGTCAAAAATGGAAGAGCCGGTCAAAAGAAAACAGAAGAAGAAGAAGAAGAAAAAAAGAGGCATGGAGGACATCTCCCCGGAACTCGAGGCGAAATCCAATATGTTTGTTGGAGATGACGTAACTTCGGACGTGACGGACGGGCTAGTGGACAAGGTGCCTCAGAAGCCGTCTGCGAAAAACATGAACTCATACAAATTGGTTCTGAACGCCCCTGCGGAGAAAGACTCGGTGTTGTTCAGGTTAGACGCGGGTATCATAGAGGGCGCAGAAGAAGGTCTCCGACATACCAATAAAGACGAGTTCGAACACGTCTACGACGGCGTTCTTCGTTCGATCGTCCCAAAAACTATCGGTCATTACCTGAAACGGGTGTATTCGAGAAAAAGTGCCAACGCCGAGTTTGTCCCGAAGGCAGACAGAGTCGATATTGTGGCGTCGAAAAAGATGAAGAGGGGAACCGTCCCGACCGTCTACGCGGGTAAGGAGCCGTTTTACGGTCTGGTAAACGGGGTGTGGGTAAACACCCTGATTAACGATTTGGTCGACCAGGACGAAAGCGCGGACGAGAACGTCTCTCTGATCATTACGGATACGGATAGGGACGGGCACCACATCGCCTCAAATCGTGACTTGGGTGCCGACGAAGCGTTGTATAGGTACGACGAAGGAATCCTGACCGACCCCGTGCAAGTAAAAAATATGTGGACGTTCCAGTTCCACATGGACTACTTTTACCACGTGCTCAACGGGGTAGAGAGGATCGCCGAACCTAAAGACATCAGCAGATACCTAGAGGTAGATTTTAAGCCGAAGAGGTGCAACGCGAGGTTCGTAGTGTTCGACGACAAGGTGGAGATTCACACTACGGCCTCGGTCAAAAAGGGCGAGCGCATAGTCGTCTATAACGGCCCTTCTGTCTCTCACAGGTGGAACGACGGATGGTGGGAGCCTTATTGGAGGAGGATAGAGCAAAACTTTTACAGCATCAACGCGCCGAGGGGTACTTATGGGAGAGCAGAGCCAGTTGTAAACGGATGCAAGGATGACCTCTGCGTCGACGAGTGTATATGCGTGGATTACACCGCCGTGTGCGAGGACGATCTCTGTCAGTGTGACCCAGAGATGTGTAAGAACCGGCCGTTCGGAAAGCCGTTCCCAAAAACATACGCGACTAAATCGCAGGTGCATGGCAAGGGGTTGTTCGCGGGAGAAGACATAGCCCCGGGTAGCTGGGTTATCGAATACATTGGTGAGATTATTTCGGAGACCGAGTATCAAGAGAGGTCTGGTTTTTACACAAAGGACGGTAGTAACTTCGTCGCTACAAGCGGCTACCATTTCAGGTTGAACAACGCCATGTTCAGCAACCATTCTTGCGATCCGAACAGCGAAGCGAAAGACGTGATCGATTCGGCTGGAGTTCCGAAGATACTTCTCAGAGCCATTAAGCCCATAATGAAGGGGGGAGAAATAAACTGGGACTACGAGGAGGTGGTCACATTTAAGAAGGAGTTAATCGTCTGTGGGTGCGGAGCGAAGAACTGCAAAAAGACCATGAACCGACTGCTAACCAAGGCCGAACAGAAAGACCGGCTTAGAGCGATAGAGTGTGCGGAGATAGAGAGAACACGCATACGTAAAAGAGACGCGAGACAAGCGGTGAATGAGTACCGCAAAATCGAGAACGAGTCATCGAATGTGACCTCAGAGAGCACCGACACACCTGACAATGACGAATTGGGCTTCGTTGCGAGCCAACCTTTGTGTGTAGCGGGTGTGAATACAATGTCTCATAGGGAAGGCGTGCCCCTCCGCAAATTCGTTACCGTGGACATCGACGAGAACGGGGACCAATACGAGGAGGTGTTGGGTGATCCCGTCCCCCCCCTTATACTGCGTCGAGTGTCGGTACATCTAAAAAAAGAGCCGCTGTCGACCTCAAAGGAGTTTTTAAAAAAAAATCCAAAGACGAAAAGAAGGTTGACAGAGACGCGAAGAAAGCCCTGAAAGCTGATGCGAAGAAAAAGAAATGCTCGGTTATAGCCGCGCCTAAAACAACAGTAGTCGCGGACGTCGTTGCGGACAAACCAACAACACCCAGAAGGATATATCTGACCTCCCCGAACAAACCACCTGTAGTACCACTACCTACAGAAGAAGACAGTCTACCATCCCTCACGGCACCAAGAAAACTCAGTTGTCAGCCGCAGGCGACAGATACAGAATCCAGAGGGGTCAGAAGGATCACCCCGAAGTTCCTCGGTAGTAAACTCGAGGGATCGATGTCTCCGGCGTTCGGAATGCCCGTAAAGCAGGACACCGACCCATTTACAGAGGAAAAAGTGCAGCGGGTCCCCGAGGGCAATCTTTCCACTACCACGTCAAGCTTCGACCGGTTGTTCGAGCGTATTGCTCGTGAGACCAGGACGAAACTCGCCAACAAATCGAAGGATAATAAAACGGCTCGTCTAACCACAGAGGTCGATAAGAAGAAAACCGAAACGGAGACGATGAAGAAGAAAAACAAAATCGAGGTTGTCGTAAAGGAAGACAGCGTAGAAAAGACACCGGGTGGTCCTAATATACCCAATGTGGTTATTGAGGAGCCGTCGAAAGACCCAAAGGGACAGATTCAGGAACTACACCCCGACCTGGAGGAACTTTTGATAGCCATTGAATCCGCCCAACTACCAGCAGCCGTAGCGGAAAAGGCCGAAGCTGACCGCGGAACAGGGGGTGGTGTATATACCAATGGGGGTATGCATCCAGGAAACGAAGCGGCTCCTGATAAACCATCCCAACAACAGCAGCCCGGCATGGTGACCGTTGAGAAGACCGTATCGTGGGGTAACGTGGAAGATATTCAAAGACAAGTGAAGGCCCTCAAATACCCCACAAAAGAGCGTTCCACGCTGCCCCACAGAACATCGGGTCGCCTTATGACCGCGAACCTTCCATCAAAACCGTTAAAACGCAAAAACCCGAGGAATCCAGAGAGATATTTCCCGTGACTCTACAAGTCCCCGGAGTAAATCCGAAACGGGCCCTAAGCAATCCCATGAAGACAATGGAAGAACCTCGTAATCGCCCCCCAAAAAGGTCCAGAGATGGAGGGGGTGAAGACCAGTCGTCCTCTAAACGGAGAGATCGCGAGGACCGGGGAGGACAACCGTCGTCACCACCAAGTCCCATAAAACACCATCAACCTACTCCAGAACCCCTTCGCCCCCCAAAATACATCCCCCCGAATGCGCCCTCCTCACCGCAGCAGCGTCGAGACGAAGACACACGTCAATTACCCTCTGACGAAGACGATGCTGAAGAGGAGTACACCGAAGGTCTCGTTCAAAACTATCATACCGTAGCCCTCAAAGGGTATTCCAAGTTCCCGGTAACACCCCCAATGAGCCAGACGCAGGAGCAGATTAAAAGGACCGCGGTGACTAGCGTGAAAGCCCCGGGTGATACAGACATGCAACATCTAGGTAAGTTGGCGGACACGTATTCTGTCCTCGGAGACGCGGCTAAAAAGGAGGCCGAAGCCTTCAAATCCATCAACGACTCTCAGACGGCGTCAATGAAGGTGCATCAGGAGGGTGAGGCGAACACCATGAAGGTCGGTCTGGAGGAAAGAAAAATGAAAGCGGAGGCCAAATTCAACAGAAAAAGGCTCCAGTTGGAGCGCATAAAGGCCGAGAACGAGAGACGAAAAATGGAGGTGGACCTGACCGAGTCGGAGAGGAGGTATAACCGCGAGCGCCTAGAACACGACAAGGCTATGCGGCAACTGGATGTACAGGCCATGGGTCTGTCTTCCAAACAAGCCCTATTGCAGCAACAGGCGGAAAGCGCAAAGCTAGAAAATGCCATAAAGCTTATGGAGCTGGACCGGGCCAAGGAATCCCTCGCCGAGGGCCGAAAGTACATGTTCCGGTTCACCCGAGAAGAGGGCGCGACCATGACTCCCTCGAACGAATTTTGTGAGCCCGACAACAGGAGGGCCTTCGATAAACTGTGGAGTCTACAAAAGGTCATCCCGGGATACCCGTACGAGGATTACGCGAGGCGCATGGTGTCTCTGAACGTCGTCACCAACCAACCCGAATTTAAGGCGTACGTCAACCAGCTGGTTAGAAACACCGCGGGAAGAGCCGAACATTCTATACTGAACCGTCGTCTGGATATCCTGGAAGCGATCGGTAAGATATCCGGGGTATACATCTACAGGACCGGGCCCGCGGCGAAATACTCGTTTTACCCGTGGCGCACGTCTGAGGACGGCGCCGCGGAAGAGGCCCGGGTCTGCCGTATGTACGGTAACCCGAGGTTTGTCGTCAACCGTGGGGTTGGGGGAAAACTGTATTCGACGGACCTCTGGGAACCGTTGCTGTACTCCCAACACTTCCCAGTGGACATGCCTTACCCGTCCGGTAGCTTTAAATGGAAACAAGGCGTCGACCAAACGGGCGTCGTCTACAACGACGTTTCTACGCCTATTAGAGGTAGCGACGTGCCCCACATGACCGTCCAGATAGCCGATCTCAACAGGGTCGCGGGATTAAGCCTGGAAGACATCAAGACGGTGTGGTTTTCTATGCCCGGTGGAGACTCGTTTAACCAAAAATACAAGCGTTTGGACGAGGCCCTGAGGCGAAAAACGGTAGCCCAGGCCATCGATTATATGTCCACTTTAGACGGTACCGACGCGACTACCTTGGTGGTGGCCGTAGCCGCGATCATCAAATACAACTTCGTGGAAATCACGCAGACCCGAGAAGCTTTAGGGGAGACGTCTAACGCGCTCGGAGAGGCGGTCTATACTCTGACGGACGGTTCCTCCGTGTCTGCCTTGGAGTACGAGGCGGTCAAATTGTCTTACGGGAGAATGTTTCCGGACAGTCCCTTGTGTTGCGACCAAATAGTCCTCATGGACTTTGTGTTCGGCGAATACCCGCAAGCTACCGCTGACAGAGACGCCGTAGGCGCCGTGAACGAAATCGATACGATGAGGGAAGTGTTCGGGGACAACCGAATGGCCGTACGAGCGGCGCTGACGGTATACGAAAAGCCTTTAACACGCTACACATGGGAACATTCTACGCCCGGCGAGGTCGCCGAAAACATATCGGACCCGTTCAACGAGGTGACCGAGTACATCGATCCGAACGTCCTACCTATACTTTCTAAGCGGTTTCAGAAGGCCAGCTCGTTCGTGTTGAGGTATCTCGGACTCGCGACCACAGACTACACGGAGGGACCGCTGCTGAGACGGCTGCCGTCTTTCAAAGACAGGTTCAAGCGCGGGATCGCGGCAATTTACCCTCCTCTCAGGGATCTTTTGGTGAACCACGGTTTCGTGAAATACTTATCCGCTCTCCACAGGCAAATGGGGAAGGAAGGCATGGTCGTCGAAAAGGAGCCCGCGGAATTTTCGGACGAGATTTACAACTCCCCTCTGTCGCCCGCGAGCTACGCCGTTCGGGAAGCCGCCGAGAACATAGAGAGGGACGACGAGGCGGTGATGAGTCTCCAGACGACCCTCATGAACGAGACAGAGAACGCCATCGCGGATATTCGCGACGAGCTAAATTCGGGTGAACCCCCGGACCCCCTGAACGTCGAGCGGGTTCGTCAGCTAGTGGCCCAGACACTAGACATAGAGACCAACAAAAGAGGCCCCCTGATGGACAAACTCTGTGTTCTCAGAAAGCTGTCTAGGTCTTCCGCGATAAACGATGGAATGGCCGCTTTGGTAGAACGCAAACAATACGTTATGGAAAGGACCGAGGACATCAAAACTGCCCTTGACGACATCGACAGAGAACGCGCTAAGCTATCGAGCGAAATGTTGAACGGGTGCCGCGAAGAGCCGTTACCCTCGGTGCAACCCCCTAACTCCATCCCGACTCGTTTCTTCGTACCGCCTCCCGCTAATTTTACCCTTACCACGCCCAAAACGTTTTATACCGAGAACGCGGTGCGGCAACGGAAAAGAACCCCCAAGCCTGCAACTAAGTGCGTCGACGACTATGTGATACTTATGGGCACGACCCCGTCTACGCCCGACATTCAATACAGACCGGTGGGCGAAGCTTGGCGTGCGGGTGTAGTGTCGCGTCTCGAGGGCACACATAGCGTCTCGAAATATCCGCGCACGAATTACGCCATAGGGTTCTCCCCGATGCCCATCAATCAACCCGGGGAGATGAGAATGCCGCAACCCACGACAGGAGACGGTAACTGCTTTTATCGGTCGCTGTCTAATATACTGTTCGGCACCCAGAAGAAGCACGGCGAAATGCGCGCGTTCCTCGGACGAGAAATCGCGTCGAAAAAAACCGAGCTAGACAAGCTTTACGCCGACGTCAACGGATCGGGACAGAAGGTACCTACCGATCGCGAATGGGCCGACGAGTACGTCCTGATGGCCACCAGCGTAATCTTGCAGACCCCTCTGTACACCCACATCAAAGAGGGTGGGGTCGAGGGTTAGATTACGGGGATCCCTCGAGATCGTGGCCGGTGGAAAACGCGATCTACATCGACCACAAGAATAGGGTTCACTACGAGCCCGTACACTCGGGAGTGGCTTCCTCCGGCGACGCTATCGTCTCGGATGGTAGTCTCATAAACCCCGCGTTCAAGGACCTCCCTGTCCCATCGCTGACACCCGGCAAGACCATATACATAGACGGGGAGTTGGCGAGAATGATCTTGAATGTGGCGTTGGTACAAAAGAAACTCACCTACAAGAACCTTAGGGGGCACAACCGCGATATCAACTTCGTGAAACAGCGCTCTAACAACGACGTCAAAGACAAGTTCGTCAACTCGTTCGCGAAATACAAAGACCCCATTGCAGCCTTGAGGACACTCACGTTCAAACGGGTAAAGCGACCCACGAGACTAAAATGGGATCGGTTCACGGACGTTAAGGTGGACACGGGCGCATCCGTTACGGCGTTGAGGCGTAACGGTGTAAATTCCAGAATACAAGACGACGACAGCGATGCCGGTGGAGTGTTGATGGTCGATTTTGCGAACAAGAGCATCGGAGGTGGTACCCTAAGGCGGGGTCTGGTGCAAGAGGAATTGCTGTTCCTCACTTACCCCGAGCTGATCCTCTCCATGCTTTTCATGCCGGACGCCATGGCCGACGATGAAGCGGTGGTGATGACCGGCGCCATGAGAATGTCTGACTACGGGTCCACGAAGGGCAACAAACGGTCTTCAGTTGAGTACCGCCAGGTATTGGCCGAAGACCCTATTATCGGTGATTTCGTGGCCATCGACGCGACAAACTTCGGAGGTGTGCAGACGGACCTGCAGTATCGAAAAGAATACGTCGACAGGGAGCTCCACAAGGCGCTGGTCGGGTTTGACCAGCCGGGATATCACACCATCCGCACGGGTAACTGGGGCGCGGGGGCGTTCAGGGGGGACAAGCGGCTGAAAACCATCCTACAAATCATGGTTTGCTCGGTGACGAACAAAAAGATGGTCTATTGTTACTTCGAAGAAGAGGACGAGCAACTTCTGACTCCCGTTCTCGATTTTTGCAACGGCAAAACGGTCGCTGAACTCTACAAGGTCGTCACGGCCGGCGACGAACTTAGCTTTACCCACGCCTTGACCGATTAGTATTTGTGTTCGTTCGTCTATGGTGAATAAACGCCGAACATCCACGTATATATATATATATATACCCTAACAGTGTGTGTGTGTGGTTTTGTTTTGTTTTCGTTGTCGCTGTTCGGCGTACGATACAATGGCGACAACTGCTGCCGCGGCAACTACAGTGACCACAACGACTACGGTTCCAAATGTGATTTCCGAGACGTTCACAAACCCTCTGTATTTCAAGACATCTCTGATCGCCTTCCTGGCCTCTTTCCCGATAGCCATAATGTGCTTCATCATATACTTCTACAACCTGGTCAACTACAAAAACATGAGCGCTACGGTGAAAATGATTTTCTTCCCAATGTTGCTAATCCCGGGCATCATGGACAACTTCTACGACATCATCACTGGCGCAGACGTCAAAAAGTTTCAAACCACCCCGTTATCCATCCTGATCGGCGTTTACGTTGGAATGGCCCTCGCTTCCATAATATACCTGGTGGTATACATGTACGACAACATAACCCCTAACAAGAAGGGTATGTATTCCCAGCTGGCTACTTCTGACGACCTGGAATTACGAAGCGGCGATGAAGAAGAACCTCAACCCTTGGGGCGGTCTAGGCGCATCATCGACGAATACATGACCGCGAACGTCATTTGGGGGATCGTCATGTACAACATGATGCTCATGGTCATCTACGTATCGCGATACATCACCGTCTCGGACAAAAACTACATGCGAGAAACAGACGTCGCGATTGTCTCCGCGGTTCTTCTGGGGCTGGTTATCATCCTCGCCTTCTTCGACTTTGTTCTCTTTAAACACCCGTCGAGCGGGTCCGTGTTTATGCACTACATCATAGGGGCGGTTTTCGCGCTCAACTTCACCATGGACTTTCAGGCCCAGGTCGGTTTCTGCGAGCTGCTAACCCTAGGGGTGTTTCTGCTGTGCGTTTTCCTGTCGGTCTTCAAATTAAAGGTATTTATTGAGCTGGGAACGACGGCATCCAAAAAGGTGGACTAAATTATGGGTACTGGACCATGGAATGCCCCATATGTTTCAGTTCCGTGAACGTCTTCGTGTTGCCAACTAGGTGTCTTCACGGCGCCTGTAAAGAATGTATGGGTAAAATAGAAGGGGGGGGTTGCTTCTCCTGTAGATCGCCGCGGGGTGGTAGATCTGTCGAGATCAGCGCGGACGATTACCGGGATTTTTTCGAAGATTCAGACCCACCCTCTGTGGACCCTTTCGACGTTCTGTTCGGCGACAAGTACAGACGCACCTACGAGATAATTAGGAGCATCGTGTCGGGCAAATGGGAAGATCCGGCTAATCACAGTTTCAGCTCTGTGTGCGGGGCGTGTCGCCTATCCGAAGCGGCCCCAGAAGTGGACGTTACCTTATTGACGCTCTTCTACGCATGCGCCCCGGTAACAAAAATGACGGTTTTGGACGCCATGACGTGCATGTGCATGGTATATGGGCTGAGAAGATGCAATAATCTGCTGACTCCGATATCCACCTATTTCCATTTTTTTTTAATCACTTCACCACCCCACTAGCCGTCACCGAGGAAGACCAGTCGGTCGTCAGCGACTTTGTCATAAAAATCATGCACTCGTTGGTATACGACGTACCAGAAGTGGACGAACTAGCCAACTTCATTACCACCAACCTCACTTCGGACGCATACGGTCCGTGCTCATGTAACCAAGCTCAGGCAGCCCTGGAGTCGGTGGGGGGTAGAGAGATTGAGCGAAAAACGGGTGAAAACGACGGTATGGGGCCGTTCATACCTACTGGAGCGATAGAAAAGCTCTCTGCGCCGGTAGTATGGGCTAATTCTTACAAGTGGAAGACTACCGTCCGAAACGACAAAAACTACCCTACAGACGGAGACGAATCTAACATGGACCACTTTAGCGCCTTATCGGACTGTCCGATATGCAACGAAATGATGGATTTTTCTGCCCACGAGCGCCTTACGGACATGGACAACCAAATACGGACGAAAAAAAAGTACATGAACACAGCCACGGCGGTACACGTGGTGTGCGCTGCGAACAACAGAAACAACCTCACAGAGGCCATGACCAATCATTACACAAACCCCGTGTGTGAGTTAAACAGACGAAAGTTTATCTATTTCTATGGATTGGTGAAGCAGCCCAGTTCCTTGTCGGGCTCCAACTGCGCGGTCCCCTCTCATCTAATGTCCGAGCTCTTTTCTAGCAAGCTGTCCCACGTCTGCCCGACTTACCATCTCGCGTGTTTCAGTCACACCATCGTAACAGCGGACGAATCCCAGTTGAAAAAAACCAAAAGGGAGAGGATCGAAAAATGGGCCAACAAGGTAACCAGGCGTCATCACACGGCCATACGCATGACTGGTAACAGGGGCTCTTTGTCCGGAAAGTAGTCGATGAGCTGCATGTCGGCCAGTCCAATCTCTTCGAACGGCGTACCCACGGGCTTGTTCAATATCAGCTTTGGGGTGGGTCTTCCATCCACGTCCCGCGTGATTTGCTTTATCAGAGTCTCTATGTGAGTCTCGTAGATGTGCGCGTTGGTGATAGAGTGATGGAGCCTGTAGGGTATCAAACCCGCTTCGTTGGCCAGTATGTGCGTCAGCATGGCGTACCCCACGACGTTGAACGGGACTCCCAGACCGATGTCCCCCGACCTCTGTTGAAGGTGGGTGTGGAGCCGGTTCCCGTCTGTCACGTTAAACACCACCGAGTAGTGGCAGGGAGGCAGAGCCATCTTGTCGGTGTCGCCCGGGGACCATAAGCTCATCACGTTTTGCCTACTCTCGGGGTTCTCTTTGAGCATCCGAATGCAGTTTCTGAGCTGATCAAACCCCTTACCCGTGTAGTCGGCAGATTTACCCCTATAGACAGCGCCTGCGTGTCTCATCTGAAACCCGTAGCCCGGTCCTATGTCTCCGACCTCGTAACGACAAAGGCCTCGTTTGTCCAAAAACTCCCTGGAAGTATTCGGGAGCCATATCTTCGAGTTTAGCTTGTGGGCGTCGGTTGACCCAGACATCATCCACAACATTTCGTCCATAGCCATCTTGTACTTCACCGCCTTGCTGGTTAGCACGGGAAACCCCTCGGTGAGATCGTATTCCATCATCTGCGGGCATATGACTACCTTGGTGTTTTCTCCGGTCCTGTTGAGAGCCCACTTGCCTTTTTCGAGGACGGTTTCGACCAACTCATTATAAACCAGGTCTGCAGCGGGCATGATATATATATGTTTGAACGACGACGAACGCGAGAATGAACTATTATACTTCGGTTGTGTTATTTATATACAATCGGTTTAGTTGTCAATCCAGGTTTGTCGGAGAAATGACGTCACCCCAGCAAAGTCTGCTCTTCCTTACCCCAGAGCGACCCAGTCGAAGGGTGTTGTGGGAGTTCTCACACTACAATAACGTCGCACGTATGGTGGTTTTGCGGCCTTCCAGACGCACCGAATTGAACTTTGTTTGTTACGCCAAGAAGGGTAAACGTAAGATGTTCACAAACTACACCGAGGCTGTCATAGCGCGCAAATTTTGCCTCGAATGGCCGCGCTCGCTGACAGTGTTCAGAGACGGCAGAGACTCTACTTTGAGACACATCTTCTACGCCCTTGCGGACACTTCCAGCAGAGAAGACTTGCGAGACCAGATATTCGGGATATATCCAGAAGACGTGACCGCCGAGGTGTGGAACGCCGCCCTCCGTTCGCAGTTGACGGTGTCTGAAAATAACCCGAGGCTGATACAGCGGATGCTCGACGCCACCCCAAAAGATTGCCCCGCGGTCTGCCACGCGATATGTTTGATCATACGTCAATGCGCTATACCGGACATGAACGACTCGTGTACAGAGTCCTCTGATGAGGACGACGATGGCTGGGTGTAAATAAAAAATAAATTGAAAATTCAAACAAAACAATATGTATTTCTGATGGTTTATTTATTTTATTTAATTCAATTGTCTAGTGAACGAAGTCAGGCGCGAGTGGGAGTTCTGAGTGGTATTTTTTTTTTAGCGAGTGGTAAACTCTTCCTTAATATCATATAAAAAAATTTACCACTCCGGCTTCAACAAACCCTTTATATGTTGTAGATTAAAATCCCTCACCCAGTGACGAGGCGCCCTCCGCCCCCCCTTTTTTATCACAACCCTATTTGGAGGGCACGTTCGACGCAACCTTCATCCTACCCCGCAGCGGTTGTCGCTGCTCCTTGGTGGGCCAACTGGCACAGGTCATAGTAGAAGTCGGGTGCCCCAGCAAGACACCCAATAGCCTGTTATAGGAGGACTACAACCATTCACTCCCACCATATACGTTATGAAAAAAAAAACGACAGAAACAAAATATACAGATATACAATTATTTTATTTTCAAAACATAACCCGTTGTATTCTCCCCGGGTGTCCTCGATGTCATTATAACATATAACAACGGTTCCCGAAAGGCCTGATATTCTCTACGGGCATTTTTCTCCCCCCAATCACCTTGTCCACGGGCTGGCGGGGAAACAGGCATCTCAATACCTCGTAGGTGGAGACGATGTGTATCTCTTTCGTGGGGTTGTCTGCGTCGGTGACAATTGGTGTGGTTTTCGTGACAATGGAGCCGGCAACGTTTGTGTCACCGCGGCGGGGTAGTCTTCCTTCAAATAGAGACGGGCCGCTTAACAAGCATCCGGGAACGGTTCCCATCAAAACTTCTTCGCAGTAAGCCCGATCCGACTCGTCGAGTATCATCTTGGGGTGATAGAACTCCACTTCTCTACAGTTACGGTTGTGGGTGATTCCCATGGCGAAACTTCCTTTCGACATGGTCTTCATCAAATCGCTCATCACTTCGGGAACTGTCTGCGGGACGGCTGCCTTCATACAAACGACAACAGCCCCACCGTACAGGGTAGCCAGCATTCTCGCCGGCGTAATGTTCGGTAGGCTTTCTCCGTTGGCCCTCAAGCTCCGTTGTTCGCGCGGGAGATCTCTTCTGTCCACGTAGGACACTTTCACCGTTCTCGCTTCGTCATCTAGGTACACTATGGCGCACCCTATCATAGCGGCGTTGTTATTATTATTCTCGGCCGCTCGAAATTTTCCAGCGATGGCAGATAAGTTCGCTCCCATGGTCTGCTCGTGAATGAGTGTTAGTGAGCGATACCGTTCCTTTCATATCTTTCGAATCCGATCTAGCTGACCAATAAAAACTCAGTTTGGTGTGGTTTAAACCGGAAATGTCCCAGTTTGTCAGACATGAGCCCCGCCTACTGTGACAACCGCAACCAGGGATACCCTACGACTGTTGCAGGAGATCTCCCGTGATCTGGAGGCATTATATTATTTTATATTATTACTTTCCCAGAATCGTTTCCTAACAATATCTTTCGAGAAAGAAATAAATTGTTTTATTAAGACTTTTGACTTGTTTGTTCTCGCTATATATCGTAACGCACCGGGATTGCCGCAACACAACACCCAAATGTATCCTGTTCGACAGTGGGGACGCTCGGTCACGTAGACGAGCATGTTTTCTGTCTAATAAAATCATGTTGGCTTTTTTTTCAAATGTCAATCGGTAGTTTGTGTGTTGTTATGGGTATTACTAAATCGGAACTCTGTTGGTTATGGACTTCGAGGTATTCTCGGGGCATGAGGATGCCTTCGTTGAGAGCCTTAGGAATGGGGAAGCGACGGTACTATCGGGATATAGATTGTATAGGTGTCGTACCACACCCGAATGTATAGTCATATTCTACACCCCCCCCCCTCTCCACCGCTACCCCTCTTCCCGACCCACAATCCCTTGCGCGCCGTTTCTAATCCCATACATTCTCCGGTGAAAATTGTATTTCCTCATTCGACTACTGTCCGTTCGATCGACAAGACGTATATTCAGAAACGTCCAACTATGGAGTCTACTACTGTTTGCGAAAAACGTAAACGTTCAACGGGCGCTGGTCAGCCCTGTAAGAAGACAAAAGAGAGATTGACGAAAACACCCACAAAGCCCCAGAAGAAAAACGGCAGCGGCACTGAACACGAGTTGAACCTGGCTCTGATACAAGTGTTGGAACTGAACCTAGCGTTGTCGGAAGAGCGCGACCGGGTCCAAGAGGCCGAATGCACGGTCAAGCAGGCCAAGGCACGACTAAAGGAGGCTAAGGAAAGGTTTAAGGAAATCGAGGGGAAGGCCTCGGAAGCGGCCGTGCAAGCGGATAAGAAGTTGGCCGTGTTTTCCGATGAGCCAGATCGGGCTGCCTTCGAGGACGGGGAATGATTAACGAAATAAAGTGTTCAAACCCCACAACACACACAAAAAAATCAAGCATTTTTGTCACCTCTTCGCGAACCAAAAGCGTGGGGTTACTGACACGACTCACTCTTGACAGAACGCAAAGGGAATTGGGACGTGTTAGTTCGGTCGAAAAACTACTCCGAATACCTATTTGTTTATAGAGGATTTCATTTGTGTATTTTATATATAGTTATAAGCGAACAACGACGACGAATAAGCTTACAACCGACCATGAAGGGTATATTCGTCTCCACAGCGATGCTTTTTGTAAGCGTTAGAATTGTCGCTTCAGGTCCACCGTATTCCACCGTGACAATTGAAAACATCGACATGAGAGGCGTAGTCATCCCCCCCGAGAAGGTTTACAAGACAACCCTCCGCCATTATATTTTAATGAAAAAAGAAACTTTCATGGTGCATGATATAATGTACACGGAATCAATCGTCCCCCCGGAGTCTCCCACGCTCTTTTTATTCTGCCGGTCCTCGAATAGGAAAGTTAGGGTGAACTTTGTCTCCTCTGATGGAAAGTCGGTGTGTGATATGGGCGACACTCTAAAACCTTTGGGAATTAGTTTCAACGACACGGAATCTGCATTCTGCACTAGGGACGGGTTAAGGTTTCTTTACCAAATTAATATCGCGCCTTTTTATTTTACCAGGTCCCCTATGTGGACCGACGTAATCATAGAAGGGATAACGAGGGTGGGTGATTCTACGCCCACCACCATCACTTACCCGTTGATAAATCCGTACAGTAATGATTTGTTCGCAACACCCTTCAAATCTGTCTTGTTCGACAGCTATAGCCGCAATGGGACGACGATTTGCTATAGGCACAGTGGGAGGTCGTGTTCTTCACCGAATTGCGAGGACGAACAGAGAGACTTGCATAACTACTGTGGAGCGCGGAGTCGCTGTAACCAGGAGTTTATGAACTACAAATGCAAATGCGACGAGGGATATGAAATGGCGGATAAAAGAGGGGTATGCATACCCCCCCCGGAATTTTACGTTAGACCTAGATCTATAATACCCGCAGAAACAGTGTGTAGACGCGATCCATTCGTCACGCGGACGCTGTTCGTGTATTTTCGTTTGGATAACGTTAGGATCACCGCATTTGACAGCGCGGGCGTTATGACAATACTCGAAGAGGGAATCGATTGCGGACGATTTAAACAGGGAAAGAATGTTGATAGTGGGGCGAGGTGTTATGGTGGCGTTGTGCATATTTGGTACAAGGAGACGACGGGAAGGAACTTTACGAGGATCGCCGTCTATAACGAGAGAGTAAAGGCCTTGGACTATGATATCGTTTCCTCCACAGTACCCCCCCGCGATTCAAACAAGGTGTGCGCTGAATACGGCGAGACTTCAGAGTGTGAGAGGAATTCGAAGACCCCCAACTGTTCTCCGGATTCGAGGTGCGTGGTCCTGCGCGATAATTCCTACGCATGCGAGTGTGCCTCAAATACGCCCTGTAAAGACATCGACGAGTGTACCTCCAGCTTCCACAACTGCGATCCTCAGACCCACACTTGCGTCAATTTACCCGGGTCGTTCTACTGCAAGCCTATCCATACACTGAAGTCCGAAAGAGGGGGTTGCGGGCCTAATTTTACGGACGTCACACCCCTGGAATCTATACCTACGTGCTATCACAAAACCTCTATAAGCCCCCCTGAAACTGTGTGCAAGTTCCGCAGAGGGAACCGGGTGGTACGTTTCATTACTCCTGTTAACTACAACCCCGGGGACCGGGGTTCACTGGGTGGTAAAAAGTTGTCCGGCGATCTGAAATTGTCTTTGGGGGGAGTCAAAACGTTCGCCTCGACATGCGGTACCGACCCGTTTTTCCTTCCGGATACCGCCCTGGTGTCCAATATCGACTTACACTCTGTCGCTCAACCCATAGTCTCGCCCCGTGGGTTTGATGCGTTCATCGACGAGTCCATGACGCCATCCCCCTTCTCGCAGTCGTACGGTCTCGCTTGCTTCTCCAACGTGGTCGAGGTTTGGTGGCCCGAGGACGAGTGGGTCGACAATGTGTCCGGGGGTATTTCTGGGGCGATTGCCGAGGAAATGGAAAACTTTTCGTACGTGTACGCGAAGGACGACCATAGAATACCCGCGAGATACGACGAGTGCATTCGCGTGGGTATTTCGCACGCCTGTCACTGGATTCAGCCGAACTCCCCAGAAGGATGCGGCAACAATAGCTTTTGTGAATTCAAGAACACTACGCTCGCCTTCGGGTGTACCTGTCACACCGATTACGACCCTGGGATTGGTCAGTGTGTATCCAACTCCCTCTGCTTCGACGGTCTGGAGTTCGTCAACGGTTCGTGCGTGGACGTGGACGAATGCCTCGACAAGCCCTGTCCCGTGGGTGAATTCTGCGTCAACACCTACGGCTCGCACCGGTGCGACGTGGTGTGTCCCCAGGGATTCGTTCTCGACCTGCCAGCGCAGGAATGTCAAGACGTTGATGAGTGCGCGCTTAACATCCACGGATGCGATCTGATAACAACAAACTGCATCAACACGGACGGAGGGTTCAGATGCGATTGTATCGACCCACATAACAACCACCATGACTCTGATTCGAAGAAATGCGTACCCGTGGAACATCATTTCAGACTTCTGGACCCGGCCAAACTGAGGTGTTGCTCGTACACGAAGGACAACACCGCGTTCCTTGTGAAAGCCACAGTCAGACCGGAAGGGGTCGTTAACAAAGACTATTATAAATTCATCGAGCCAGTTGGGTGTCTTCGCGTCTCTCCGTTAGACTACACAAAAATTCCCAGAGGTAAAACCCACTCCGTACCTTACGTGCTGTCGGACGACACGGACTTTGAACGAGAATCGTTGATTGACTTCGTTAAATACGACAACACAGAGTATAATGGCGAGCATCCGGATAATCCAATACGCTTAAAACCCGTATTGGATTATAAATCCGGATGCAGGCGTACGTTCTCCTCGGGCACCAATTTCAACGGAACGGAAATACCCGTGTACATAATAAAGACTCCACCCACCCTCGAAGCTTACGACCCTACGAAAACCCTGAGTCGCATGTGCAAACCACTCACCACCAACATCATCACGCTGAACCAGAACATTATGGGAACCACGCCCCCCAAGCCCCCCAGCGGCGAGTGTCAGAGAGGTAGTGGGGCTATCGCCGTGTTATCGCCCCTGTTGGCAGCCTTTACATTGGTGTTTAAGTATCTCGTGTGATCCTTCTGCACGAGACAGTAAATGTCTTTTAGACATTTTTTTTTCTGCGAAGATAGTCGTCGTCATCTTCTCATAACGCGACACTGCCTCTTTGGATGTTACCCCCGGAGAAGTTTTGTAGTCGGGGTGGATACGACATGAGGACGATTTACTAGTTTGATTGTGTTCCCTCATAGCTTAACTACACTGTTTGTTATGTCACAATAGAATTGTAACATTCGCTCGGTAAAATCAGAAATGTTTTCAGAATAGATCATAACATGTACAGTTAAGCCTGTTAAACCGTTAGAATTTGCACTCACCTACACTAAATGGGTGAAGCAAATCAGAGTTTAATTTAACAAATAAGAGTAATATATAATTCTCACACCAACTCAGTATGATTTGGTGATTATTGTATTTTATAGGTTTGCTTATCTCGGTCACGAAGTTCTGAGCTTATAAAAATTCATATCTTTCGGACTTTATAGAAATCTTCCATTCTGGCACACAAAAAAAAAGAATTCAATCTACGAGAGACATCTATAGCTCAGATCCTCGTTACTTCACCCAACCAAAAATCTATTTGTAATCTGTGACATTTATGCTTGCGTAATAAATTGAAGTGTATATATTTTCACCGAGAACTTCGTCTGTTTTATTTGAACAGAGGACTCGTTTCTTCTGGTAGGTTGAACGCAATGACCCCAAACTATTTGATTATTATAAGGTCAAGAATTACTTATTATTTATTTTATTATTATTATGTTTTCTACCGCCCACGCGGGGCCTCAGTAGCAGTAGGTAGAGCGTTGGTTGAGTGATTGATTGTTTGATTGATTAGTTCGTGTTTTACGCTCAAGATTATTTTACTTATATGGTAGAGCGTTGGACGCTCAATCCAAACAGCTTTCCACCAATGTGTCGAGGGTTCGAAAATCCACCCAGTCCAAAAAATTGGAAAATTTTATGACTGCGTTTTCACTCGATCGACCTATGTGGAATGGTTGCCAGTTACCAGCGGAAGGTCGAGGGTGTACTCCAGGCATAGAGCCCGGTTTCCTCCCCACAATAAAACTGGCAACGCCGCCATGTAAGTCAAATAATCTTAAGCATGGCGTAAAACACCAATCAATCAATCTACCGCCGACAAACCAAGACAATCGTTGTAATCACAAAGTTATTATCTATGTAAATTACACCAACTTTACTCTAACGCTTAAGTCTTCCAATACACAAATATAATGGCTTTTGCTAATCGCATGTTCATTAACAAAATGTTAATTCTTCATCCGGGCATATATAGCCCGCTTTCCTCCCATAATAAAACAGACAACGCCGCCATATAAGTGAAATAATATTGAGCGCGGCATAAAACACCAAACAATCAATCATTAATGGTGTAGGCTGGGCAAACCCTTAAGGCCCATATAAATGAAAATAGGGGAAAAAATTATTCCAAATGCAACATAACAAATTTGAAAATGAAATTGAAAAAAAAAAGTTATTTACAGAATTTGCCGATTAAAGGTTTTCGTAGTAGATAAAATTCATACGCTTGTCATATAAAAATTCCTAGCCTGTAAACTCTGATACAAGGGAGATAATTAATGAAAAGTAAGACTGACCACAACCTTTAGAGTTATAAGTATAGCATAGAGACACCAGAGGGCCTTTAAGGGTCAATAACATCTTCTGAGACAGTCATAAAACAATGAAATTACACAAAGACAACCGTAAACAAAATATATTTAAAGTGACATAACGGATTAAACTATAAAATAATAAGTTGGTTTTTTTTATAATTTTTTGAAATTTTAGCACACAATTTCCCTATTGATAAATTGATGATAAATTTGAATAAACCGACTGCGAGTTACCCAAAGACGTTTGTTGAATCTATTCATGTACATAGCTGGTTTAGCCCCCCCCCCCCCTACGGGCCCCATGTTAGGAAATTTAGGTGAATGTAGAAGTTCTCTTCGAAATTTATTGAAACTTCTCACACAAGTAGCTATTGAATAGCAGTTGTAAAGTTAGGGGCCGAGAGCCTTATAAATTGGACTTGGAATTCCGTAAGTTCCGGCAAGCACCCACGGGGAAGGTGGTGAATCGTACCCACGGGAAAGTTTAGTAGTTCGCAAGACACCCCAAGGGTGTCTCACACTGTTAGACCCTGACCCCAAGGGTCAAAAGGGGTTCGAAAAGTGGCACCCAACCCTCTTGGTTTTGGGTCCCTAGGACCTAGGGATAGGTCAAAGGGTTAGATTTGAAGGCTTTCGTTATGACCCTAATTTGACCCCCCAGAGTTACAACTTCCGATTACCCAAGGGGCCCCAAATTTTATCAAAGGGTAGAGAAGATTTCGCATACACTCCTATTTTTAATCGGGGCCAAAACCCCAGGGTCTAAGGTCTAACCCTTGGCCTTCAAACTTTTTTGCAGGACTTGTCCACCTCTTATTTTTTAGAACTATACTTAGGGTTAGGGTTAGGGTTAGGGTTAGGGTTAGGGTTAGGGTTAGGGTTAGGGTTAGGGTTAGGGTTAGGGTTAGGGTTTAGGGTTAGGGTTAGGGTTAGGGTTAGGGTTAGGGTTAGGGTTAGGGTTAGGGTTAGGGTTAGGGTTAGGGTTAGGGTTAGGGTTAGGGTTAGGGTTAGGGTTAGGGTTAGGGTTAGGGTTAGGGTTAGGGTTAGGGTTAGGGTTTAGGGTTTAGGGTTTAGGGTTTAGGGTTTAGGGTTTAGGGTTAGGGTTAGGGTTAGGGTTAGGGTTAGGGTTAGGGTTAGGGTTAGGGTTAGGGTTAGGGTTAGGGTTAGGGTTAGGGTTAGGGTTAGGGTTAGGGTTAGGGTTAGGGTTAGGGTTAGGGTTAGGGTTAGGGTTAGGGTTAGGGTTAGGGTTAGGGTTAGGGTTAGGGTTAGGGTTAGGGTTAGGGTTAGGGTTAGGGTTAGGGTTAGGGTTAGGGTTAGGGTTAGGGTTAGGGTTAGGGTTAGGGTTAGGGTTAGGGTTAGGGTTAGGGTTAGGGTTAGGGTTAGGGTTAGGGTTAGGGTTAGGGTTAGGGTTAGGGTTAGGGTTAGGGTTAGGGTTAGGGTTAGGGTTAGGGTTAGGGTTAGGGTTAGGGTTAGGGTTAGGGTTAGGGTTAGGGTTAGGGTTAGGGTTAGGGTTAGGGTTAGGGTTAGGGTTAGGGTTAGGGTTAGGGTTAGGGTTAGGGTTAGGGTTAGGGTTAGGGTTAGGGTTAGGGTTAGGGTTAGGGTTAGGGTTAGGGTTAGGGTTAGGGTTAGGGTTAGGGTTAGGGTTAGGGTTAGGGTTAGGGTTAGGGTTAGGGTTAGGGTTAGGGTTAGGGTTAGGGTTAGGGTTAGGGTTAGGGTTAGGGTTAGGGTTAGGGTTAGGGTTAGGGTTAGGGTTAGGGTTAGGGTTAGGGTTAGGGTTAGGGTTAGGGTTAGGGTTAGGGTTAGGGTTAGGGTTAGGGTTAGGGTTAGGGTTAGGGTTAGGGTTAGGGTTAGGGTTAGGGTTAGGGTTAGGGTTAGGGTTAGGGTTAGGGTTAGGGTTAGGGTTAGGGTTAGGGTTAGGGTTAGGGTTAGGGTTAGGGTTAGGGTTAGGGTTAGGGTTAGGGTTAGGGTTAGGGTTAGGGTTAGGGTTAGGGTTAGGGTTAGGGTTAGGGTTAGGGTTAGGGTTAGGGTTAGGGTTAGGGTTAGGGTTAGGGTTAGGGTTAGGGTTAGGGTTAGGGTTAGGGTTAGGGTTAGGGTTAGGGTTAGGGTTAGGGTTAGGGTTAGGGTTAGGGTTAGGGTTAGGGTTAGGGTTAGGGTTAGGGTTAGGGTTAGGGTTAGGGTTAGGGTTAGGGTTAGGGTTAGGGTTAGGGTTAGGGTTAGGGTTAGGGTTAGGGTTAGGGTTAGGGTTAGGGTTAGGGTTAGGGTTAGGGTTAGGGTTAGGGTTAGGGTTAGGGTTAGGGTTAGGGTTAGGGTTAGGGTTAGGGTTAGGGTTAGGGTTAGGGTTAGGGTTAGGGTTAGGGTTAGGGTTAGGGTTAGGGTTAGGGTTAGGGTTAGGGTTAGGGTTAGGGTTAGGGTTAGGGTTAGGGTTAGGGTTAGGGTTAGGGTTAGGGTTAGGGTTAGGGTTAGGGTTAGGGTTAGGGTTAGGGTTAGGGTTAGGGTTAGGGTTAGGGTTAGGGTTAGGGTTAGGGTTAGGGTTAGGGTTAGGGTTAGGGTTAGGGTTAGGGTTAGGGTTAGGGTTAGGGTTAGGGTTAGGGTTAGGGTTAGGGTTAGGGTTAGGGTTAGGGTTAGGGTTAGGGTTAGGGTTAGGGTTAGGGTTAGGGTTAGGGTTAGGGTTAGGGTTAGGGTTAGGGTTAGGGTTAGGGTTAGGGTTAGGGTTAGGGTTAGGGTTAGGGTTAGGGTTAGGGTTAGGGTTAGGGTTAGGGTTAGGGTTAGGGTTAGGGTTAGGGTTAGGGTTAGGGTTAGGGTTAGGGTTAGGGTTAGGGTTAGGGTTAGGGTTAGGGTTAGGGTTAGGGTTAGGGTTAGGGTTAGGGTTAGGGTTAGGGTTAGGGTTAGGGTTAGGGTTAGGGTTAGGGTTAGGGTTAGGGTTAGGGTTAGGGTTAGGGTTAGGGTTAGGGTTAGGGTTAGGGTTAGGGTTAGGGTTAGGGTTAGGGTTAGGGTTAGGGTTAGGGTTAGGGTTAGGGTTAGGGTTAGGGTTAGGGTTAGGGTTAGGGTTAGGGTTAGGGTTAGGGTTAGGGTTAGGGTTAGGGTTAGGGTTAGGGTTAGGGTTAGGGTTAGGGTTAGGGTTAGGGTTAGGGTTAGGGTTAGGGTTAGGGTTAGGGTTAGGGTTAGGGTTAGGGTTAGGGTTAGGGTTAGGGTTAGGGTTAGGGTTAGGGTTAGGGTTAGGGTTAGGGTTAGGGTTAGGGTTAGGGTTAGGGTTAGGGTTAGGGTTAGGGTTAGGGTTAGGGTTAGGGTTAGGGTTAGGGTTAGGGTTAGGGTTAGGGTTAGGGTTAGGGTTAGGGTTAGGGTTAGGGTTAGGGTTAGGGTTAGGGTTAGGGTTAGGGTTAGGGTTAGGGTTAGGGTTAGGGTTAGGGTTAGGGTTAGGGTTAGGGTTAGGGTTAGGGTTAGGGTTAGGGTTAGGGTTAGGGTTAGGGTTAGGGTTAGGGTTAGGGTTAGGGTTAGGGTTAGGGTTAGGGTTAGGGTTAGGGTTAGGGTTAGGGTTAGGGTTAGGGTTAGGGTTAGGGTTAGGGTTAGGGTTAGGGTTAGGGTTAGGGTTAGGGTTAGGGTTAGGGTTAGGGTTAGGGTTAGGGTTAGGGTTAGGGTTAGGGTTAGGGTTAGGGTTAGGGTTAGGGTTAGGGTTAGGGTTAGGGTTAGGGTTAGGGTTAGGGTTAGGGTTAGGGTTAGGGTTAGGGTTAGGGTTAGGGTTAGGGTTAGGGTTAGGGTTAGGGTTAGGGTTAGGGTTAGGGTTAGGGTTAGGGTTAGGGTTAGGGTTAGGGTTAGGGTTAGGGTTAGGGTTAGGGTTAGGGTTAGGGTTAGGGTTAGGGTTAGGGTTAGGGTTAGGGTTAGGGTTAGGGTTAGGGTTAGGGTTAGGGTTAGGGTTAGGGTTAGGGTTAGGGTTAGGGTTAGGGTTAGGGTTAGGGTTAGGGTTAGGGTTAGGGTTAGGGTTAGGGTTAGGGTTAGGGTTAGGGTTAGGGTTAGGGTTAGGGTTAGGGTTAGGGTTAGGGTTAGGGTTAGGGTTAGGGTTAGGGTTAGGGTTAGGGTTAGGGTTAGGGTTAGGGTTAGGGTTAGGGTTAGGGTTAGGGTTAGGGTTAGGGTTAGGGTTAGGGTTAGGGTTAGGGTTAGGGTTAGGGTTAGGGTTAGGGTTAGGGTTAGGGTTAGGGTTAGGGTTAGGGTTAGGGTTAGGGTTAGGGTTAGGGTTAGGGTTAGGGTTAGGGTTAGGGTTAGGGTTAGGGTTAGGGTTAGGGTTAGGGTTAGGGTTAGGGTTAGGGTTAGGGTTAGGGTTAGGGTTAGGGTTAGGGTTAGGGTTAGGGTTAGGGTTAGGGTTAGGGTTAGGGTTAGGGTTAGGGTTAGGGTTAGGGTTAGGGTTAGGGTTAGGGTTAGGGTTAGGGTTAGGGTTAGGGTTAGGGTTAGGGTTAGGGTTAGGGTTAGGGTTAGGGTTAGGGTTAGGGTTAGGGTTAGGGTTAGGGTTAGGGTTAGGGTTAGGGTTAGGGTTAGGGTTAGGGTTAGGGTTAGGGTTAGGGTTAGGGTTAGGGTTAGGGTTAGGGTTAGGGTTAGGGTTAGGGTTAGGGTTAGGGTTAGGGTTAGGGTTAGGGTTAGGGTTAGGGTTAGGGTTAGGGTTAGGGTTAGGGTTAGGGTTAGGGTTAGGGTTAGGGTTAGGGTTAGGGTTAGGGTTAGGGTTAGGGTTAGGGTTAGGGTTAGGGTTAGGGTTAGGGTTAGGGTTAGGGTTAGGGTTAGGGTTAGGGTTAGGGTTAGGGTTAGGGTTAGGGTTAGGGTTAGGGTTAGGGTTAGGGTTAGGGTTAGGGTTAGGGTTAGGGTTAGGGTTAGGGTTAGGGTTAGGGTTAGGGTTAGGGTTAGGGTTAGGGTTAGGGTTAGGGTTAGGGTTAGGGTTAGGGTTAGGGTTAGGGTTAGGGTTAGGGTTAGGGTTAGGGTTAGGGTTAGGGTTAGGGTTAGGGTTAGGGTTAGGGTTAGGGTTAGGGTTAGGGTTAGGGTTAGGGTTAGGGTTAGGGTTAGGGTTAGGGTTAGGGTTAGGGTTAGGGTTAGGGTTAGGGTTAGGGTTAGGGTTAGGGTTAGGGTTAGGGTTAGGGTTAGGGTTAGGGTTAGGGTTAGGGTTAGGGTTAGGGTTAGGGTTAGGGTTAGGGTTAGGGTTAGGGTTAGGGTTAGGGTTAGGGTTAGGGTTAGGGTTAGGGTTAGGGTTAGGGTTAGGGTTAGGGTTAGGGTTAGGGTTAGGGTTAGGGTTAGGGTTAGGGTTAGGGTTAGGGTTAGGGTTAGGGTTAGGGTTAGGGTTAGGGTTAGGGTTAGGGTTAGGGTTAGGGTTAGGGTTAGGGTTAGGGTTAGGGTTAGGGTTAGGGTTAGGGTTAGGGTTAGGGTTAGGGTTAGGGTTAGGGTTAGGGTTAGGGTTAGGGTTAGGGTTAGGGTTAGGGTTAGGGTTAGGGTTAGGGTTAGGGTTAGGGTTAGGGTTAGGGTTAGGGTTAGGGTTAGGGTTAGGGTTAGGGTTAGGGTTAGGGTTAGGGTTAGGGTTAGGGTTAGGGTTAGGGTTAGGGTTAGGGTTAGGGTTAGGGTTAGGGTTAGGGTTAGGGTTAGGGTTAGGGTTAGGGTTAGGGTTAGGGTTAGGGTTAGGGTTAGGGTTAGGGTTAGGGTTAGGGTTAGGGTTAGGGTTAGGGTTAGGGTTAGGGTTAGGGTTAGGGTTAGGGTTAGGGTTAGGGTTAGGGTTAGGGTTAGGGTTAGGGTTAGGGTTAGGGTTAGGGTTAGGGTTAGGGTTAGGGTTAGGGTTAGGGTTAGGGTTAGGGT
>OZ020557.1:43612354-43706354 GCA_963971465.1 Lepidochitona cinerea | reverse complement strand
GTATATAAAGCTATCATAAACTTTTTTTGTGTCGGTCGCTACAGTCGTTTGGGTTCAACTTTGTGAACCGGTGGGTGAGTTTTTCGAAATAAGGGTTCCGTTTTCTCTTTTTTTACCATACGTATTTGTTTTGTGCGTTTTTTTTTTTATATATATTCGGTCGCTACAGTCGTTTGGGTGTTCAACTTTGTGAACCGGTGGGTGAGTTTTTCCGAAATCGTTTTCTCTTCTTTTTACCATACGTATTTGTTTTGTGCGTTTTTTTTTTTTAATATATATATATATATATTTATATACAACCTCAAAACATGGCGAGTATCATCGGACTTTGTTGCGTCATCCTCTGCTGCTCCGCGTTGAGCGGCAATCGGACCACCAACGAGACTCGTAACGACAACCGGTACGAAGACACCACAACCATCGAGACTCGGTGCGACAACCCGGTAATTTGGTACGAAGACCCTTTGAACATAGGTCTGCTTGTCGCCGGCGGTCTGGTCGCGGTCTCCGTACTGTTGACCTGTTTCACTGTGTGCTATAAACGGCGCAAACTATATTGAATAAAAGAGAGAGAGAGAGAGAGAGAGAACTCATTTTCAATAGACTTTTTATATTACAAACACGATGTGTGTTTATAAACGGCGCAACTATATTGAATAAAAGAGAGAGAGATTAATATAGAGTGAGAGAGACACACAACTCATTTTCAATAGACTTTATATTACAAACACGGTGTGTGTTTATAAACGGCGCAACTATATTGAATAAAAGAGAGAGAGAGAGAGAGAGACCAACACAAAAAACAACAAAAACAAAAAAAGGATACAATAAACGATATATATATTATATATAACAAAAACAAAAAAAAGGATACAATAAACGATAACAAAATAAAATGCGATTTACATTTTGGCGACCCAGCCCTAGGTGCTGTTGGCTGTGTTGTCGGCGATGCTCTAGTTGTTGTTGTCGGTGATGCTCTAGTTGAGTTGTTGTTGTCGGTGATGCTCTATTTGAGTTGTTGTTGTCGGCGATGCTCTAGTTGAGTTGTTGTTGTCGGCGATGCTCTAGTTGAGTTGTTGTTGTCGGCGATGCTCTAGTTGAGTTGTTGTTGTCGGCGATGCTCTAGTTGAGTTGTTGTTGTCGGCGATGCTCTAGTTGAGTTGTTGTTGTTGTCGGCGATGCTCTACGGGCGATGCTCTAGTTGAGTTGTTGTTGTCGGCGATGCTCTAGTTGAGTTGTTGTTGTCGTAATTTCATGGTTAAGATTTTCTATGCGTCAAAATGAACAAGGAAAGGCTGCAGAGCAGCCGACAGGTACTTGTTGAAAATGGCGATTTTGATAACATTGAGGATTGCCTTATTCAAGATGACAGAATAAACCAACGGACGACCGAGAGCGAGTTTGTGATGAAAAGAGCACTTCGTCATCATCTTCCGCTATTGAGAAAAAGGACAGGGGCTCGGAGGATGAAGCTAAACCCGATGACGGAAAGTACACAGATCCCAACATTAAGCCACCATACTCGTATGTAGCGCTCTAGTTGTTGTTGTCGTCGGTGATGCTCTAGTTGTTGTTGTCGTCGGGTGATGGCAGCTTTTTAAAAAGAGGAACCACAGTCCTGATCCAGAAGCCTCTTTCGTCCTAGATTATAGTCGCTCTCCAAGTCCTAAGAGAACGAGAGAAGAATATTCTCCTAACAAACCGGAGATGAACACCGAAGTGCGTTTGGCAGATCTGAGGATCGAACAGATCTAAGAATCGAAGTACCTCGTAATATGCTTACAAGATAATAAAGATGTTTCGGTCGCTACAGTGATGAAGCGTGTCGAACAAAACTTGCAGTCCAAGTCTACCTTGCTGGCGAAAAGCTCCTAGAGAGAGAAGACGGTTTGCAAACAACTGGAAGCAGGAATGTAGACAGGAGAGTTACCAATCCGGATGATAGAGAGGAGTCGGAACGTAGACAGGAGAGTGACCAATCCGGATGATAGAGAGGAGTCGGAATGTAGACAGGAGAGTTACCAATCCGGATGATAGAGAGGAGTCGGAATGTAGACAGGAGAGTTACCAATCCGGATGATAGAGAGGAGCACAACTGGCCACAGGAACGGTCATTCCAGATGGGGAACTCCTGCTTCAGAGTGTAGTTGAAAATAGTCTGTCTATTGTGACGGCTGGGCTTCATGACGCGGACTTGGTGTACGTCATCATAAATCAGAGAGAATTGGAAACGCCCATCGTAATATGCTTACGAGATAAGATAAGATGTTTCGGTCGCTACAGTGATGAAGCGTGTCGAACAAAACTTGCAGTCCAAGTCTACCTTGCTGGCGAAAAGCTCCTAGAGAGAGAAGACGGTTTGCAAACAACTGGAAGCAGGAATGTAGACAGGAGAGTTACCAATCCGGATGATAGAGATGAGTCGGAACGTAGACAGGAGAGTTACCAATCCGGATGATAGAGAGAGGAGTCGGGAACTCCTGCTTCAGAGTGTAGTTGAAAATAGTCTGTCCATTGTGACGGCTGGGCTTCATGACGCGGACTTGGTGTACGTCATCATAAATCAGAGAGAATTGGAAACGCCCATCGTAATATGCTTACGAGATAAGATAAGATGTTTCGGTCGCTACAGTGATGAAGCGTGTCGAACAAAACTTGCAGTCCAAGTCTACCTTGCAATTTAACGACTCTTTCAAGCAGGATCGATTTGTTGGGACGTCTAGGGACACCTTCATCCTCATCTGCATTTGAATACCTCGAGAATGGCAAAGATTGAGGAGTGTCTTCGGTGTAGTCACCTTCTTCTTCTGGATTTGAATACCTCGAGAATGGCAAAGATTGAAGAGTGTCTTCGGTGTAGTCACCTTCTTCTTCTGCATTTGAATACCTCGAGAATGGCAAGGATTGAGGAGTATCTTCGGTGTAGTCACCTTCTTCTTCACTTGAGGTATGAGGAGTGTCTTTGATGGACTCCGCGTCACTCTCTTCTGCGCATTCAGCGGAGGCTGATGAAACTATGCCTTCCGAAGCGCTTTCGTACCCCTCAGAACCGTTCTCAGATGTGGTAGTGACGATCCCCTTCGTCCCGGCCGTAGACTCTTTAGCTGGCTTACGGGCACGCACAAACTTTTTACGCATGCCGGCAATAACCTGATATCGCCCGGGGCACCCGGTAGAGCTAGACGAGAGAAAGACGTAATTACCCTTGAACATAATGTGGACCTCGCTAGTTGGGTCCTCGGGAAGGAATTCCTTCTTTACCAAGTAAGACTGGAACCGCTTCTGGGTGGGGAAAACCAACTCGGTGTAACCCTTGCATTCCGTCCGTTCCTCGATGACACCCTCGTCGTTTTGCCTCAAAGTAATAGTGGCCGCCTGAATGGGGGCCTTCATACCTTCCCCATAGCGTACACTCACCGTCTTTTTGTTAGCCTGTGATCGGCCCAGTGGTGCGGTACCCAGAACCTCATTTTCGGCTACGACCGCGGCATAAAACCAACAATTACGCCCGGTAATGTCCTTCAGAGAGACTCCCCCCCCCGGCTTTGAAGCGTAAATCGCCACGGTCAGGTTTTCCCGTCCATTAGCCTTGATCTTTTTTAACAGGGTCTCTTGACTACTCTTGGATGAATATTTCAGCTTCATCCCGGCCGTCAAAAGTTCCTCAGAAACGGTGTATGTGGCCTTCGAAGCGCCCTTGGTGGAATACACTCTGTAACGGTGATCGTTGATTTTCACCAACACCTCCGACTCGCTCACAAATACCATATGGCCGGAGCAAATGTCCTTCATGAGCTGGTAGCCCGAACATCCATCGCTCTTATAATACACGATGAGGGTGTCCGAGGAAGACGGGGCAGGTCGTCTCATCTTCTTCGATAATTCGATCTTATCGCAGACCTCTTGATGAGCGGGCATGACGATAGACGATTCCATATCACCGGGTAGTAGAGCGTTGAAAAAAAAAGACGTGTTGACTGAATGACAGTTGGTCAGCGAATGATGAAAAGTCGCTCCGCTCGCTTTAGATAAATAGTCCCAGGGCGTTTTTATTGGTCGTACGAAAGTAATGGAGGGGGGGGGCGTGGTTTAACCGCGAAAGATGTCCGGGTTTTGTCAGAATGAACCCGTCCGGGTTCACACGGCTTTAGGCTTCTCTCATAAGTCCGCTTCGTAGAAACAAAGAGTTACAATACGGGGAAATAACCGTCCTCGCTCTATGGTCCGTGACGAGAATATCTATGCACCTCAGGGATAACCGCTCGGTAGCCGCGGAAACCAGCTTATGTACCTCGATGGCCTCTTGCTTGTTTCCGAAATGACCCTTGGCGGAGGTTAGGAATCTCAACCTGTAGTCCAACTCGACTGTAGCGTCAGTTCCTTCCGGGTCTTTCGAGTGGTTAACCATGAAAAACATGATCGTCATCAGCCCCGGGTACAGTTGTAGAACGTTGTCCACAGACATTCGGGGGGCTCCCAAAAACATAGTTCTGTACGTGTCCTGAATGTCGACCCCGAAGGCTTCCCCCACATAAAACAACAGTTTCAACAGCGTGTATTCCGCCCTCAGAGCCGGTCTGAGTTGCTCGTAAGGAAAACCCGAAAAAGATACGACGTTATAAGGGTCGGCTATCGCGGCGTCGGTGTCGTCGTCTATTTTGTCCCCGAGGAGATGGTTTAGCAACACCTTCTCGATGTCCGGCGATCCCCTCCTGATGTCAGATAGTGTGTTCGCGACGGAGTCAAAGGTGACCCTCCCCGCGGAACTCCTCTTGAAATAAGTAAAGACAAGGGAAGAGGCGTTGAACCTGGGCATGGAAGACACGTTGTTTATCATAGAGGCGTATCCGTTGTATTTATCCACCCTTCTGACGAACGCTTCCTCAGTACTACTACCGGCTATCACGTCCCTGCTATCCAGGTCCTCGTACGCCCCGTTAATGGCCTCTTTGCTGTAAGAAATGATGGTCGTCAGCTTTTCCGTGGGCCTTCTCACGATCATTCCCATGCTGTCTAGGGTGGACCTTATGAGGCCCTTTAATTCGTTCTTCCAAGTAACGTTCGCCGCGTTGGCTGGTCTGAAGGGCGGCGCCGAATTGAAATAATGCTTCTTGTAGGTGTCCTCCGTGAACGTTTTCATTTTGCTAGTCAGGTATTTACGCAACACGATGTCCACCCTCTGCGCCTTATACTTCTCGAGGGGTACGGCCGCAACCCCCAACAATTTCACGATCTTCCCGTGGGTCACCGGCGCTTTTATGTCGAGCAGCTTCGTTAGAGTCTTAAGAGCCGCCTTGGTCTCGGTTCTGCAGTCTCCGTGAGGCTTCATCGGGGCTTTTCTGGAGTGCTTGACGGGCATTTTCGGCACGTCGAAGCCCACAGAAGGTATAGTATTTATCGAGAGAGGCGATTCGGGGTTTCTAGCCGCGGCAACTTTAACCTTCTCTTCGTACCTGTCCCTCAGGCCGATCATCAGTGAGCCGAACTTGCGGCTGGCGTCCAGAAACGCTATAGCGTAGTTATCGACAGTCATGGTAAAGTGTTCCCGTGAGGGGTGCGATCAGACGTTACGAAAAAGCGCTAGATTAAACTCCCCCTATACCCACAGTAGGTGCTTTTCGTGCACCAAACGCGATAAAAGACGTAATGTACACGAAAAGGAGGAACAAATAATATTCTATCCGATGGGGCTCGTGGTTAAAGAAAAAGAAGCCCTGAAGGCGGACGGTGTGACGCATTATACAATTTTGGGTGTCAAATATGTGGAAAACGACATCGTTTTCATCACCACCACGGACATCTGCAATCCCCATTCCAAAAGATTGGAGCGCGTGGAGATAAACGCATTGAATGAGTGGCTGGACACCGAGGGTTCCACGGGCGTTTTCGACGTATTCGAGGAAAGTCTGTACGTTCACAGGTCGCGGTCTATACCCAATAGGGTACATGTTAGAGACAAGAATACGGGCGAATATCTGTACACTTATGTACCCGTCAATTTTTTCGGTCAACTATAGTTGTGGGGTTGAGCGCCTCTTTCAGACACCCTGTCCCTGCATTTATTTAGTAAACGGCATTAAAAAAAAAACAATCACGGAATATTTACGTAACTAGCTGAAAGGAAAATAAAAATTGAATCGTCCTACCTGGTCATATCTCTTGATCCAGCGTGAATTTCCTCGGCGACAGTCCTTGATTAGGGTATATTTTCATTGTTGGCAGGAAATCCCGGTAAAGGCCTACTGTTCTGGGTCGGGGACAAAGGTCAGACTTTATTGACACGCTGCCAGGTACATTGACTTCTCAGAACGGTTCTGTGTGTATTACCCAATTCTACAATAATAAAACGATCGAGTGCAGGTGGTTGTTATTCGCTAATTCGTGAAGACCTGTCATAACGAAGTGTCACCTCAAATACTTTCTCATTCCGACAAGCCGAGGCGGGGTTAAACCACACCTCAGATAATTTCTGACTATGTCAGCCGCGTCCCTGAACTCGAGTTCAAGTGTTCTATGGCGAATGATAACTCGCCCACGTAGACCTCGGTCTCTATATAAGAACCCGTTTCAATCGTAATCTTCACACACGACAGCGAACCGTTCGAATATCAAGCTCATGCCCGTACATCAAGAAAATGGATGCTACCAATGTATATCAGACATCCGAGGACAGACCCGTCGAGTTAACCCTCGACTACGGAGGGCCGCCCGGCTTCACCATGTACGTAAAGTCTGAAGAGGATGCCGAGATCTACAGGCGGGTCGCCAAAAGGTGGTACGACGATGCTATAGAGAAGGGGCGACAGGAAATCGAAAAATACAAGACGACGTGCAAACTGACTATATTTGCGAGGGAGAAATGGGGTTGTAGTGCGACCGGCATGAATTACAGGGACATTTACGACGCGATGAAAAAAGAAGAGAAAGTTGCGGCCGCCAAAAAGAAACGGGTAGCGGCCCAGAAAAAACGGCTCGAGCGCACGCTGAAGAAGCAAGAGGAAAAGAAAACTACCCTGAAGGCTCGAGCGGCTGAGAAGAAAACGATTCTATACGATGCTACCCACGGCCTCCCCCTGGGAGTTTAAGATGTCTACCCGAGCACCAGTGGACACTTTTGTTAATAACAATCGTCGCCTTGTGATATGGTGACCTTACACAGGATTCATGTGTTTTTTTGTTTGTTTAATGAACTGACTATAATTGTGATCGATTTTCTTTGTAATTGTTTGTGAATATTAAGACCAGAACTACCTTCAATTCTTTTACGTTTCCTTCGCTTATTAACCAGACTTAAAAACGGTCTACTTGATTGATTGATCGGTGTTACATTCGTTACACCCCCCCCCATCCTTACCAAGATCACCTGCGTACGTGCGAAGTGACGTAAAACTACAGATTCTTCATGTGATAACAAAGGCTCTCTTCCACGATGGCGCTGAAGTTGACGAGATTATCCAACTCGTCATCGAACAGAATATTCGTCTTCGCAGAAACCTTCTCATGACGGACTTCCGATAAGATCAACTTGAAAACCTCAGCTTTGTCATATCCGCAAATAATGATATTTCCTTCTTGTACCCAGTGATAATTTCCACGCACTTCTTTTCGACTTCCAAACACAGTGCGCTGGTCAGGGGAGCAAAAGTAATCTAACAGACCTAACCGGGTAACTTCAATGAGAAGAGTTTCGATATTTAGCTGAGAGGGGCGGATAGCGCTGATGATGAAAAGTTCGCATTTCTTCTCTTTCAACAGACGTTCGAGAAACTCTTTGTCTACTCTGCTAATGGGTTTCTTCTCGAAATGGTCATATATCTTTAAAGTGTTGTCCCAATCGAACACAACTCTGGAACTATCTGGAATTAAATCATTCTCAATTGTCGTAACAACCGTGAAATCTGGGCTGTCATTTAACGATGAAAGCATGGCGGTTATCGCGACAAAAGTCAAATAGGGATCTAGTTTAATACGAAAGCGTCCGTTGAGCCCGAGGTGGTACATAGACGGACCAGCTGGTTAGAGTAGTCTCCGTTCCAAAACACGATTGCTCGCACGGTTGAAAACCGTCTGATCTCCTCGACGTTCTTCATAGTGAATGGCTCGTTTTTTTGTACGAAAATAAGGAGGGGGGGGGGGCGTGGTTTATGGTTTTTTTCTAAAGAGAAAATTCGAAATGTTATTTAAGGAGGGGTTATTCGATGAAATTTTTCATTCCGCAAACCGCTCTCGTTTCATCTACAACTACATCTACATCTCTCGCTCTCTCTCTTTCTCTCTTCGCTACTTATACTACGAAATCATGCAGGCCTCTGATGTCTTCTTCTCCCCCAACGACGCTGCCGAGGAAGAAATAGTCCGGGCTCTCAGTCGGTATCCAGCTTTGGTCCTAATAGACGCCATCAGGTATAACCCTAACTTTTCTGACAACACGTTTATGTTGAAAAAGATGTATCGAATCAAAGAGAGAAATGCTCTCGAGGCCTACAGGCCCGACTTTTGGGTAAAAGACGAGTCTCGCTTCTGTCTGTTCCCTATCAAACACAAGCTCGTGTGGGACATGTACGTTGACCAGAGGGCTTGTTTCTGGACGCCAGGAGACGTTTCGTTCGAAAAGGACGACTTTACCGCTCTCCCACCCGGCATCCAAAGGCTTATGAAATATATCATGGGTTTCTTCAACGTGGCGGACGGGGTGGTGAACGAAAATATACAAGCCAACCTTCTGAAGAGCATGCCGGCCGCAGAGGTTAAGTGTATGTACGATATACAAACGGCCCAGGAGAACGTGCACGCTGAGGTTTACGCCCGTGCGATCGACGAGTACATAACCGACCCAGAAGAGAAACGCGAAATGTTTGCCGCGGCTTCGCACATGAACGCCGTGGAGCTGAAAGTAAAGTGGATGAAGCGATGGCTGACAGAGTCGGACGGGGTCGCCGAGTCGCTGGCCGCATTCGCCATAGTCGAGTGCTTGTCGTTCCCCGTAATTTTCGCGATTATTTACTGGTTGATGTCGGAGAAGTATCCCTTGGATGGTTTCTTCCTCGCCAACGAATTCATAGCGAGAGACGAGGGTAAGCACGGTGACGCGGGGTGTATGCTGTACAAGGAATACGTTCCCGAAGAGGCCAAAGTACACGAGTGGGACATAAGGGAGATGGTGATTGGGGCCGTGGACTCTGAAGCGGAATTCATCGACGAGGCCTTGGCTGGCAACGTGTTCCCGGGTCTCGACTCAGACAAGCTTAAGCGGTATTCTAAGTTCCTCGGAGACCAGGTCTTATTGAAGCTGGGCTATTCCGAGTTTTACTTCGAGGAAAACCCGTTTCCCTTTATGAATAATCAGGGGCTGTCCGGCAGGTCGGACTTTTTCTCTCGCCGTGTCTCCGAGTACAGGAAGGACACCCCTGCGTCGGCTATGGGAGACAACTGTATGGGCTGTGACTCTTCCCTCCGGGTACTAGACGAGGACATATGAGGAGGGTGTATTTTCTAAGCTTTATTCGAAATAAATTCAAGACAGAAAAAAAAATAAACAACAAAAAACAAAAAAAATCTCTCTCTTTGTTGTGGACAGGCTTACCTGGGGGGGCGCCCGACTTTTTTTTCCTATGGGGCCCCGTTTCATAAACATTTGCGACAAGTGTGATAGTGAGAGAAAAAAAAACCGAAGGGAAATTCCCCCCCCCCCCCCCCCCTCTCTCGTGGAAGTGGCGCTGGGTTTGTACGAAAAAGTAAGGGGCGTGGTTTACATATTATGGTTTTTTTCTCAGCTGGGTTTGTTTACGAAAAAGTAAGGGGCGTGGTTTACACATTTATATATATATATATATATATAACGGTATCGCGATCATCAACAGTCATTATTAGTTTTGTCGCGCATAGAGCAGCATCAACTTCGCGACCACCTTCTCTCTCTCTCTGTTTTTTTTTGTTCAATACTGTAAAACTATGGACGGTGCCATAGAAGCCCAACACCTAGAAGCCGTGCTTACGCCGTCCGAGGACAGACCCGTGAAGAAGTTAACCCTCGACTGCGGAGGGTACGCCAACAAGTTGTACTACGACGACGACGACGACGAGGCTACGGAAATTGAAGAAACTGAAATGAAGTCCAAACTGATTATGTTTGCCAAGGAGAAATGGGGCGATAAAGCGATCGGCAGGTTGTACAAGAACATTTACGACGTAATGGTCAAAGAGGAGGAGATCGCTAAAAAGAAGCGGGAAGCGGCCCAGAAGAAACGGCTCGAGGCCAAGCTGAAGAAGCGAGAGGAGAAGAAAGAAGGCTCGAGAATAAAACTGGCTGATTGAACTGTTTTCGAAATAAAATTATAAGATAAAACTATTATATATATATATTTTGTTTCTTTCTTTCTTTCTTTCTTTCTCTTTCAGTCATACCTTGAGAGTACAGTACAACCACACAAATTCAACCCGACATCTCGGGTCTATGCCGTACGGCGACATCTGTGGTAACTGTACTAGTTAAGTTGGTCTTTGTGAAATGTTCGGGAGGATAAAAAAACCCGATTCGACCTGTGTGTTGGAAAATATGGCGTTCTCCCAAGCGAGAGAGAGAGAGCCCCCTGATTGTGAACCATAAAAAGCTGTTGGTCGCATATTTTTGGTTATATTCCGAGTGTGCCCGCCCCACACACCCCACACCCCCCCCCCAGCCTTTTTTTTTTTGATTTATTATTAAAACTATGTACCTTGCGTCTAAAATCATTATCGGTCCTATTTTGTGGGGGCCCCTCAAATAAGGCAGTCAAAAAAAAACACACACACACACATATATACACTACTGGGTGTGTGTGTGTGGGGGGGGGGGGGGGGGGAATACGAGACCCGCGGTTATTAAAACTATACCCGTAGATTAGGGTGAAGGAGATTATTAGTATAACATACTTATCTCTTCTGGTTCGCTGAATCATCGCCTCCACAGTAAAAACGACCGGTTATATATGACACCTCTTCCGTACGTCGACAGCCTGTGGTAAAGTGAGTGACTGCGGACTGTGGGCTGTTTTATTGTATCACGTGGGTGTCTCCTGGAGAAACAGAAATAGTTTTGTCAAAACAGAAACAGTTTTGTCAAACAGAAACAGTTTTGTCAAACAGAAACAGTTTTGTCCAAACAGAAACAGTTTTGTCAAAACAGAAAACAGAAACAGTTTTGTCAAAACAGAAAACAGAAACAGTTTTGTCAAAACAGAACAGAAACAGTTTTGTCAAAACAGAAACAGTTTTGTCAAACACCAGGTTACAAAAGTAAGGGGGCGTGGTTTAAACCGTTTAGCGGAACTGTAACACGATACCCCTGTTTTTGATTGGTCGTTGGCAGAGAGCGAGAGTGGGCGTGGCGAGTTGTAGAGGTTTTGTTATCCGCTCCCTCTCACATTCATTTTTTCGCCTGGCATCTGTCGAGATAGGACGTGTTTTTCAGTCGCTCTCTCTCTCTCCTTGTAGTCGCGATACAACAACAACAGCAGCAGTAATGTTAACCCGTGCTGTTGTTATTGTTATATCACGACTACAAGGGGGACGGGAAGTGTTTGTGGTTTACCCTCACGAACGAGTGATCTACACATATCTTTGAAGAGGCATGGTAAGAATTGTATACTAGGTAGGTATAGTACGGACGAAGCTTATGCATGTAAAAGGTGATGCCCGATTTCTTTGCGATGGCTACACCTACTAGGCACAGAAGCGATGCCCGATTTATTTGCGATGGCTACGCTTCTGGTATGTGCTTTAGATATAGCTGAATATAAGCCAGGAGGTGATGCCCGATTTCTTTGCGATGGCTACACCGACCAGGTACAGAAGCGATGCCCGATTTATTTGCGATGGCTACGCTTCTGGTATGTGCTTTAGATATAGCTGCATATAAGCCAGGAGGTGATGCCCGATTTCTTTGCGATGGCTACACCGACCAGGTACAGAAGCGATGCCCGATTTATTTGCGATGGCTACGCTTCTGGTATGTGCTTTAGATATAGCTGCATATAAGCCAGGAGGTGATGCCCGATTTCTTTGCGATGGCTACACCGACCAGGCACAGAGGCGATGCCCGATTTCTTTGCGATGGCTACGCTTCTAGATATAGTTGCATGATATATATAAACCAAGAAGCGATGCCCGATTTCTTTGCGATGGCTACGCTTCTGGTATATGCTTTAGATAGCTGCATGATATATATGTATATAAACCAGGAGGTGATGCCCGATTTCTTTGCGATGGCTACCACCGACCAGGTACAGAAGCGATGCCCGATTTCTTTGCGATGGCTACGCTTCTGGTATGTGCTTTAGATATAGCTGAATATAAGCCAGGAGGTGATGCCCGATTTCTTTGCGATGGCTACGCTTCTCGTATGTGCTTTAGATATAGCTGCATATAAGCCAGGAGGTGATGCCCGATTTCTTTGCGATGGCTACACCGACCAGGTACAGAAGCGATGCCCGATTTATTTGCGATGGCTACACCGACCAGGTACAGAAGCGATGCCCGATTTATTTGCGATGGCTACGCTTCTGGTATGTGCTTTAGATATAGCTGCATATAAGCCAGGAGGTGATGCCCGATTTCTTTGCGATGGCTACACCGACCAGGTACAGAGGCGATGCCCGATTTCTTTGCGATGGCTACGCTTCTGGTATGTGTTTTAGATATAGTTGCATGATAATATATATATATATATATAAACCAGGAGGTGATGCCCGATTTATTTGCGATGGCTACCACCGACCAGGCACAGAAGTGATGATATATATATATATAAGCCCGGCGGTTATGCCCGATTTCTTTGCGATGGCTACGCTTGTGGTATGTGTTTTAGATATAGCTACATGATAATATATATATATATAAGCCCGGCGGTGATGCCCGATTTATTTGCGATGGCTACGCTTGTGGTATGTGTTTTAGATAGCTATATAAGCCAATAAGTGATGCCCGATTTATTTGCGATGGCTACCACTGACTATGCACAGAAGTGATGCCCGATTTATTTGCGATGGCTACCACTGACTATGTGATGCCCGATTTATTTGCGATGGCTACCACTGACTATGCACAGAAGTGATGCCCGATTTATTTGCGACGGCTACCACTGACTATGCACAGAAGTGATGCCCGATTTATTTGCGACGGCTACCACTTCTGTACGGACGAGGATTATGCACGTAAAGCCCAAGAAGTGCTGTCAGTATTTTTTTTGCGATGGTTGTAATAGGAGTAGGCTTTCTTCCCAGAAATGCTGCCACATAATTTTTTGGGGGGGCTGTGCTATATTTTCATGCTTCTTCGTCCGAGAAGTATACTGCCAGAATTTGTTGGATGTGCACGCAGAGTAATAATTTAAGCTTCCCCCCCCCCCCACCCCCCCCAGAATTTTTTAAGTGAACTGCAAGAATTTTTTGTGGAGATGGCTGTAATACGAGTATAGTATTAGTATAGTATAGTATATAAGCTTTCTTCCCAGACGGTGATGCCAGAATTTTTTTGGGATGCGCGATGAGTATAGTATAAGCCCCCCCCCCCCAGAAGTGCTGTCAGAATTTTTTTTTGGGGGGTGGGTGGGGGCTGTAATAGGAGTATAGTATTAGTATAGTATATAATCTTTCTCTTCCCAGACGGTGCTGCCAGAATTTGTTTTTTTGGGGGAGGAGAGATGCGCGATTCAGTATATATATATAGTATATAAGCTTTCCCTCCAGAAGTGTGCTGCCAGAATTTTTATTTTTTTTTTATATATCGACGGGTTTTTTCAGTTGTCAAGGCATAGTGGAGATAATATACTACCTAGACAAAAAAAGAAACCACCCGCGGGGTAATGACCTTTTTTTCACGGCTCCAAAAATGTGTCTGGAGCTTAGTCCCCCTTCCCCAGAAGCTACCCTCTTGTGTTTGTTGTATGTATTTCTTTAAGACGGATAGGTTGTTTGTTTTCGTTTAGTTTGCGTTCGATCTCGTTTGTTTACATGGCTGTCTGTAGTACTGTAGAGAGGGTGTGTCTATTGTTCCGTTCGGCGTGATAGTTTAACCCCCCCCCCATGTATTTTTTTTGTACCCCCCCCCCTCTTTTTTTTTTAAATAATTTTTTTTTTTTGTTTTTTTGTTTTTTTTTTTGATTGTTTTTTTTTTTTGTTTTTTGTTTTGTTTTGTTTTGTGTTGTGTGTCATCGTCGCGTTTACGTGGGGACGTATATAAAGCTATCATAAACTTTTTTTGTGTGTGGGTCGGTCGCTACAGTCGTTTGGGTTTTTTCAACTTTGTGTGAACCGGTGGGTTCCGTTTTTTCTCTTTTTTTTACCATACGTATTTGTTTTGTGCGTTTTTCGGTCGCTACATCAACTTTGTGAACCGGTGGGTGAGTTTTTCCGAAACCGTTTTCTCTTTTTACCATACGTATTTGTTTTGTGCGTTTTTCTTTTTTTTAATATATATATATATAACCTCAAAACATGGCGAGTATCATCGGACTTTGTTGCGTCATCCTCTGCTGCTCCGCGTTGAGCGGCAATCGGACCACCAACGAGACTCGTAACGACAACCGGTACGAAGACACCACAACCATCGAGACTCGGTGCGACAACCCGGTAATTTGGTACGAAGACCCTTTGAACATAGGTCTGCTTGTCGCCGGCGGTCTGGTCGCGGTCTCCGTACTGTTGACCTGTTTCACTGTGTGCTATAAACGGCGCGCAAACTATATTGAATAAAAGAGAGAGAGAGAGAGACAACTCATTTTCAATAGACTTTTTATATTACAAACACGATGTGTGTGTTTATAAACGGCGCAACTATATATTGAATAAAAGAGAGAGAGAGAGAGATTAATATAGAGTGAGAGAGACACACACAACTCATTTTCAATAGACTCTTTATATTACAAACACGGTGTGTCTTTATAAACGGCGCAACTATATTGAATAAAAGAGAGAGAGAGAGAGAGAGAGAGACCAACACAAAAAACAACAAAAACAAAAAAAAGGATACAATAAACGATATATATATATTATATATAACAAAAACAAAAAAAAAGGATACAATAAACGATAACAAAATAAAATGCGATTTACATTTTGGCGACCCAGCCCTAGGTGCTGTTGGCTGTGTTGTCGGCGATGCTCTAGTTGAGTTGTTGTTGTTGTCGGCGATGCTCTAGTTGAGTTGTTGTTGTTGTCGGCGATGCTCTAGTTGAGTTGTTGTTGTTGTCGGCGATGCTCTAGTTGAGTTGTCGGCGATGCTCTAGTTGAGTTGTTGTTGTCATAATTTCATGGTTAAGATTTTCTATGCGTCAAAATGAACAAGGAAAGGCTGCAGAGCAGCCGACAGGTACTTGTTGAAAATGGCGATTTTGATAACGTTGAGGATTACCTTATTCAAGATGACAGAATAAACCAACGGACGACCGAGAGCGAGTTTGTGATGAAAAGAGCACTTCGTCATCATCTTCTACTATTGAGAAAAAGGACAGGGGGCTCGGAGGATGAAGCTAAACCCGATGACGGAAAGTACACAGATCCCAACATTAAGCCACCATACTCGTATGTAGCGCTCTAGTTGTTGTTGTCGTCGGTGATGCTCTAGTTGTTGTTGTCGTCGGTGATGCTCTAGTTGTTGTTGTCGTCGGGTGATGGCAGCTTTTTAAAAAAGAGGAACCACAGTCCTGATCCAGAAGCCTCTTTCGTCCTAGATTATAGTCGCTCTCCAAGTCCTAAGAGAACGAGAGAAGAATATTCTCCTAACAAACCGGAGATGAACACCGAAGTGCGTTTGGCAGATCTGAGGATCGGACAGATCTAAGAATCGAAGTACATCGTAATATGCTTACGAGATAATAAAGATGTTTCGGTCGCTACAGTGATGAAGCGTGTCGAACAAAACTTGCAGTCCAAGTCTTACCTTGCCGGCGAAAAGCTCCTATAGAGAGAGAAGACGGTTTGCCAAACAACTGGAAACAGAACTGTAGACAGGAGAGTTACCAATCCGGATGATAGAGAGGAGTCGGAACGTAGACAGGAGAGTTACCAATCCGGATGATAGAGAGGAGTCGGAATGTAGACAGGAGAGTTACCAATCCGGATGATAGAGAGGAGTCGGAATGTAGACAGGAGAGTTACCAATCCGGATGATAGAGAGGAGCACAACTGGCCACAGGAACGGTCCATTCCAGATGGGGAACTCCTGCTTCAGAGTGTAGTTGAAAATAGTCTGTCCATTGTGGACGGCTGGGCTTCATGACGCGGACTTGGTGTACGTCATCATAAATCAGAGAGAATTGGAAACGCCCCATCGTAAATATGCTTACGAGATAATAAAGATGTTTCGGTCGCTACAGTGATGAAGCGTGTCGAACAAAACTTGCAGTCCAAGTCTTACCTTGCCGGCGAAAAGCTCCTATAGAGAGAGAAGACGGTTTGCCAAACAACTGGAAACAGAACTGTAGACAGGAGAGTTACCAATCCGGATGATAGAGAGGAGTCGGAACGTAGACAGGAGAGTTACCAATCCGGATGATAGAGAGAGGAGAGTCGGGAACTCCTGCTTCAGAGTGTAGTTGAAAATAGTCTGTCCATTGTGACGGCTGGGCTTCATGACGCGGACTTGGTGTACGTCATCATAAATCAGAGAGAATTGGAAACGCCCCATCGTAATACGCTTACGAGATAAGATAAGATGTTTCGGTCGCTACAGTGATGAAGCGTGTCGAACAAAACTTGCAGTCCAAGTCTACCTTGCAATTTAACGACTCTTTCAAGCAGGAAGCAGGTACGACGAGAGCAGACTGGCGAAAAGCTCCTATAGAGAGAGAAGACGGTTTGCCAAACAACTGGAAGCAGGAATGTAGACAGGAGAGTTACCAATCCGGATGATAGAGATGAGTCTGAACGTAGACAGGAGAGTTACCAATCCGGATGATAGAGAGAGAAGAGAGTCGGGAACTCCTGCTTCAGAGTGTAGTTGAAAATAGTTTGTCCATTGTGACGGCTGGGCTTCATGACGCGGAAGATGGGGAACTCCTGCTTAACATGTATAGGAACCTGGTACCCCCATAGGTTATCGTGGACTTTGAAATTACGTCTAGCATTTCTCTCCTATGTGTTGTCGGTGATGCTCTAGTTGTTGTTGTCGTAGGTGATGCTCTAGTTGTTGTTGTCGTAGGTGATGCTCTAGTTGTTGTTGTCGTAGGTGATGCTCTAGTTGTTGTTGTCGTAGGTGATGCTCTAGTTGTTGTTGTCGTCGGTGATGCTCTAGTTGTTGTTGTCGTAGGTGATGCTCTAGTTGTTGTTGTCGTAGGTGATGCTCTAGTTGTTGTTGTCGTAGGTGATGCTCTAGTTGTTGTTGTCGTAGGTGATGCTCTAGTTGTTGTTGTCGTCGGTGATGCTCTAGTTGTTGTTGTCGTAGGTGATGCTCTAGTTGTTGTTGTCGTCGGTGATGCTCTAGTTGTTGTTGTCGTAGGTGATGCTCTAGTTGTTGTTGTCGTAGGTGATGCTCTAGTTGTTGTTGTCGTAGGTGATGCTCTAGTTGTTGTTGTCGTAGGTGATGCTCTAGTTGTTGTTGTCGTAGGTGATGCTCTAGTTGTTGTTGTCGTAGGTGATGCTCTAGTTGTTGTTGTCGTAGGTGATGCTCTAGTTGTTGTTGTCGTCGGTGATGCTCTAGTTGTTGTTGTCGTCGGTGAGGCACTAGCCGGTCATCTCAGACAAGTGATGCTCTATTCGGTCATCTCAGACAAGTGATGCTCTATTCGTTGTCGGTGATGTTCTAGTTGTTGTCGGTGATGTTCTATTAGTTGTCTGTGATGCTGTAGTTGTTGTCGGTGATGCTGTAGATGTCGTACCGTAACCTTAAGGGTTGACTTTGACACCTTGATTATTCGTCTAGGTGTCATCTTCGTTCTTCGCTTGGGAGCTTGTGTGGTCGACATCTTGGTGACCACTTGTGCTTCTCTCCGTGGTTTTTTGGTCGTGTTTTCCATAGTCGTGACTTCATTTCTATAGGTTATCGTAGACTTTGAGATTACGTGTGTTGCTCGTGATGTTCTAGTTGTTGTTTTCGGTGATGCTCTAGTTGTTGTTGTCGGTGATGTTCTAGTTGTTGTCGTCGGTGATGTAGAAATTGTAGTGAATAATTCGAACAATGATGGTCTATGTGGCAGCCGGTCATCTCTGGCTCTAGTTGTTGCTGTAGTTGTTGATGTCGGTGATGCAGTAGTTCGCTCCATCGTTACGAATCGAGTGTAATGAATTAGCTCTGCGGGGCTTCTTTATATAGGCTGGTATTACGACTCACTACTTGTGACAAGTGACACGTGAACTCGAGTTCAGGGACGCCCTGCACGCGCTATCCACGTATCAGAAAGTTGGCTATAATAGCCACATATATATTAGAATACTAACAAGAGTGCATGCTGAACACGTGAACAGGGACATTCTCGACAGAACTAGGTCGAAAGAGTGCACGCTGAACACGTGAACAAGGGTGGTAGTAATGTACTGACTGCCACCATGGATGATTGATGACAGCCAAGTTATTGCGCAATTCATGTTAGTACCGAACAAACTCAATTTGGTAGTGTCTGTGCAAACTTTATTACACAAATTTTAATAAGAATTTTCCATCGCAGATATTCTTTCATTTTATGTGTGTTTTCTTTGCCCTTTGAGTTACCTCAATAACCCGGTAACAATGCATAGATGATTAGTTCTTTGGCGGTAATTCCCCATTAGTAATCTGAAACCTGTGGTCTGAGTCGGTAACATATAGATTTACAAGCCTCATTAGCATTTTATATCCGTTCTACAATAATAAAACGATCGAATAACCCGGTAACAATGCATAGATGATTAGTTCTCTGGCGGTGAATTTCTAATTCCCCATTAGTAATCTGAAACCTGTGTCTGAGTCCGTAACATATAGATTTACAAGCCTCATTAGCATTTTATATCCGTTCTACAATAATAAAACGATCGAGTTGCAGTACAACCCCACTGCAGGGAGGGAGTAGGATTCATGGAGGGGGATGTTTCAGAACATAATGCACTCTTGATAGAACTAGGTCGAAAGAGTGCACGCTGAACACGTGAACAGGGAACAGACTACCTCGCGCGGTGCTTGACCAGAACAAGCGAAAATAAACGCAGTAAACGTTAACTGTCATAAAAAAAAATCAAATCGAACCCTCTTGTGAGGGCGAGCGCCTATTTCAGACACCCTGTCCCTGCATTTAATTAATAAACGGCATTTAAAAAAAACCCAAAAAACAAAAAAAAAAAAAACAAAAGAGTTTAAGAAACTCATAATACGCCCGCAAGGCTAAATTCATTGTAGCACAATACCTTAATATTCAATATTAAAGACATGCTTTAAACAGAATTTTGGCTGGTAGAATCTTTCAGTCACCTAAATAAGACTGGGGCTCGGTGAATTTTAGTATTTGACGGATCACATACCTATAAGCTGCTACCCATATCTGAAGGCTGCACCAAAGCTACTTGTAATACTACGTATAGGCATACAACAGCAATTTCATTTAATTACAGATTAAAACAATAGAAAGAAGGTCGCAACTCGTTTTGGTCGTCTTGGTTATCGAATAAGTTGTTTGTGGCAATAGGTTTTAAGTTATGGAGCGGACACGAATCCGGGACGGACAGACGGATAACGGGTATACCAATATACACCCACTTTAAGAGAGGGCGTATAACAAAAACAAAAAAACAAAAAAATAACAATCACGGAATATTTACGTAAAACTAGCTTAAAAAAAGGAAAAAATGAAAAAAAAAAGAAAAAAATTGAATCGTCCTACCTGTTCATATTTCTTGATCTTTGATTAGTTTATTGTTCATTGTAATTTTTAAAAAAAAAAAAAAACAACAAAATGGACGTTGATATTTCCCACTGTGTTAGGGACTGTACAAGTTGAGGACGTGGCGAGTATCACTCGGTTCGCGCACCTGGTGATGAGTTGTTGATGACAGCCAAGTCATCGACACGATAACAATCCATTGTGTTTGTGAAGACCTGTCATAACGATCGCATTGTTCTGCCAATTCTACAATAATAAACAACAAAATTAGTGGGTATATAAACTCGTGTAAAAACCCCACATTATACCACATTATACCCGACAGCCAAAGCAGCCACGTGGAAAGTCGACTATTAAGAGTAAAGATGAGAACAGCTCAAGAAGAGGCCAAAAAATACGTAAGCCAACTTTTTGTTTCTCTTATTTCTTTTTTTCATTTCTTTTCTGGATATATATATATATATATAGCCAAGATTAATGTTTTCTCTCCCTTGTTTTTTTTTATTATTTGTTTTATTATTTGTTTTTGTTTTTGTCCGCTCGGGTTGGGCGTGTCTCCTAACCGAGGCGGGAAAAGACCGCCATTGTTTTTTTTTTTTTGTCTTCCTTTCTTTCTTTCTTTGGGGTTTTCTCGTTACGATTATTTTAGCCTCGATGCTTCGTATTACGCTCGCTCGTCAAAAGACAAAGAAACCCGATTAGAGCGGGATTTTGATATCTTTGTGTTAATTTCTATTTCTTTTTTGTTTTTGTTTTGTTTGTTTTGTTTTTTTTTTTAAATTTATTTTATTTTATGTTCGCAGATGTCAATGACGTGTGACCCGCGATGGGCACATATCGTGACGCCGGAGGGGTGGATGCAACTGATCCGGGTGATCCATACATGGATGGACGACCGAATGGATGAGGCCATGGACCGCTGGGATCAACCCCCTCCCACCCCGGGGAATGTTCCGATCTCCCCCCCCCCCCCCCGCCGCCAGTTCTCTATCTCCCCACTCACCTTCCTCTCCCCCCTCCCCCCTGGGGTTTTCCCCCGTTTCCCCATCTTATTCCCCGGTGCAAGCCCCCCCACCCCCCCCTTCCCACCAATCTCCCTGGGAGTATTGGAACGTCTCTCCACTCCAGCGGCTCCACCATCGTCCAGCGTTTCCACCTCATCACCCGGTGTGTTCTCCCCCTCCTGCTTCGATACCAAAATGGGTCCTGCCCCCAAATGTGGTAAGTGTCATTTTTCTTTTTCGGTTTTCCATTCATTAAAAAACAAATTGCGGGCTCTTTTTCTTTTATAATTTCTTTTTGGGTTTATTTGTTTTTTTTTTTATTCCGTTCGATTAATTTGTTTCGTTCTCTCTCTCCTATTTTAGGACCAGGGCCCCTATAGAAAGGAAGTACAACCAACAGCACGTAGGGCTCCTCAAGTGGTCGCAAGGATGTCGACCACACAAGGAGCCCTACGAAGAAGAAGGAAGATGACGAGGAAAAATTTGACTATTCGGATATGGTAAGCGACTTTTTTTTTTTTTATTTTTATTTTTTTTTTATTTTATTCATTTTTCTCTCGAACAGTCAAAAAAGTACTAGAGCTGTACTTTATATTTTTTTTTTTGTTTTCTCTTTTCAGCAATACCCCCTGAACCATCACGGGTCCTCAACTGGCTCTTACGAAACAATTTCTCGCTTTTTTGTGTGTAAAAACTTATAATGTAAATAAAGTTATTTATATATATATGTATATATATATATAGACCTAATTTTATATCGTTTGTGTTCGTTTATAGATTAGTTTAGTTATTAGCTAACTAGATTTTTCGCCGTTTTTCTCAATTTATGCACAGACAACAGACGTTTGGGTTTTTTTTTTTTTCACAATTCTACACAAAAAAAAACCCCTCATGTATGTTGTCTGTGCATAATAAGGCCAGTATTTTGGGCGTTTCGGACATGTCATTTCGCATTTTTACAAAATTGCCGAAAAAGGGGTTGGGTAAGGGGGGGGAAGGGGGGGGGGATATGGTGGTAAAACGGACATGTTAGCGTTTTGTCTATCGTATCAACTTCCCCCCCCCCCCCCCCCCCCCCCCCCCCCCCCCCTAAAGACCAAACTCTGAGCGGTTGTGATGCAGACAACATACCCCCCTTAAGCTTGCGACGTACATTTGTTTTGTTGACAACATAACAAATAAATGGGAAAACCCCCCCCCCTAATCATAACATGCAGCTTCCTCTGGTGGTGTGTTCCGAGGTACTGGGATGGAAATTTTATCGAAGGCCGTCTTTTGACGGCGGGTATACTTTCGATTGAAAGAGAGAGTGTAAAATGACTTATATACATCACGGTGTTTGACCAGAAAAGGTTGAATTAAAAAGGCATTTAATTAAGTAAAGGGTAACCGACACATGAAAAAAAAAAATCACATCGAACCCCCCCCCCCCCCCCCCTTCCTTTGTGTGTTGGTGTGGGGTGGTGTGTGGTGGTGTGGGGTGTGAGCGCCTCTTTCAGACACCCTGTCCCCGCATTTAATTATTAAACGGCATTAAAAAAAAAAAACCCCAAAACAATCACGGAACATTTACCGTTGTATGAGGGCAGCGCTCAAATAACCGTCTGGGGGATCACAGAAATAAGACTCTCTTCAGGCCAACCCAAAGGAAAACAGACAGCCCTTTGTTCCACTCTCTTTCGACGCAAACCCGTCATATAAGAACCACTGGAATAAGATGATAAAACTCTCTCTGTCTAGACAGTTTGTTCCAATCTCTAAACAAGTGTGGAATTTTGTACAGTCATTTACGGAATGCGGAAATGTCATGATATCATTTTTTCAAAGTATTGCGCAATTCGTGAAGACCTAGTTTGTCATCAACAACTCAATCATCCATGGTACATTACTGCCAATTCTAAAACGATGTAATAAACAAAAAAAATATAATAAAACATATTTTTATTCTGTTGGTTCCGAGTTTATTGGAAGGGGCTCATCAAATATATTATAGATGTCGTTCAACTTTGAGGAAGAGGAGGGGGGGGGAGGACGTCGTCAATCTTACCCGTCCTTCTTCACTTTATAAATTCCAACGGTAGAAAACCCCCGAGTTCACGAATCAGACCTACGAAGTTTTTCCTCCTCCTTGACGAATAAATCTCTTGAGAATACCCCCCAGAGCCTGTTCTAGGATTCCACATTTCATCCTAAACCTGCTTTCGTCCATTGCCCAGTTGTTGCCCTCCACAGGTGTTTGTTCATAATGTATATAATTGACTCTATTATCGAATCTGACCGTGGGGCGTTTGGATTGTTCGCGAAAGTACCTTTTTTGCTTGTTAATTTTTTTGTCTTTCTTTTTACATCTGGTGTAATCGACAAAATATCCGTCGTATTCGTCATAGTAATCGTTGTGAAGTCCTTCCATTTGTTTAGTTTTGTCGTTGTTACTGCGGAGGGGGACAAACTGAAAAAGAGATAAATATACGTCCTGTCTCGGCCGTTGTCCGGATAAAGAATGAACGAATCCGTTAACAAAATTACCCAAACAAATACTCAAATCGAGGCCGGCGTTATTGCGACACTGGAGTTCACCGCGTCCGTCCCCCCCGACGCCGACCCCCTATATTTTTGACCTCTGGCTGCTCTTCTGGTTCTTGGTAGGGCGGCGGTGGGTATTCTGGGACGGGCGGGGTCTTTCTGCCGGTGATTTGTTTGTAAACCACCGCGGCTATAATCGCTAACACGGCCACGGCTATCAGGGGAATCCCGAGAGACATGAAGGTACCAGACAGGGCGTCGCCGATTCCTCCGAAAATACCTTTACTGGCTTCCTTCACGCCTTCCCCCGCACCCGAAAAAACTTGTCCTATCCCCCCACCTAGTCCGTATAACAATGATCCGCCTCCCTCACCTACTTTCATTAAAAAGTCCCCGACGCCTTGCCCAAATCCCCCGAACGAGTGGGATAAGTCGATGCTGCTAGCCGATACACGCGCTTTCCATTCGTCGCTGAATTCTCTCGCGGCGAACCTTTCGTAGTTCTGCTCCTCCATCACTTTCATCACCCCCAGAGAGGCCGACTGGAGTTCCGCGAGACTGTAAATGTCGTTGCTAAACAATCCCGTGGCGTGGTGATTATACTCTTTTTCTTTTAGGTTGGCGGGCTGTACCACGGACAGCGTGTGAATCTTACTGAGAGCGTGATCTCTGTGTTGGCGCTCTGTCATTTCGTCGAAAGCGACTACTTTGGTGGGGTTAGACGCCCTCAGGAACGTGTCTGTGGCGTTTACTACTACGTCGGCGGTCTCGGTGAAATTTCGCACGTAATTGTAAAAGAAATGTCCGTAGTCGTTGACCATAAATACATGTTCCTTGTTCTTCCCACACACTTCTAGGTACGAGAGCTTGTGCGGGTTAAGGATTCCGTCCAGGCGGAGTTGACCGACAACTTGGATGTTTGTTAGAGGCGACGTGAATACCAACAGGGGCATAGATAGACACTTTTCCGGGTCTGGTCGGACACCCATGTGAGAAACGATTTGCTTCACGGTGTACTGTTTTCCGTTGACGGTGACCATTTCTTCCGAATCTGTCTTTAGAGTGGGCACCACGACCACGTTCGTCGCAAGTTCGCACATTTTGACGTTATAAAAGCCGTTGCCTCCCAGTGAAGCCTCTACTGCGAGGTTCAGGCGGTTACTGATAGCTCTGGAAGGGTTGATGTCCAGAAGCTGCATAAACATGTCCCAGTCGAGCTGGTTGACGAAACAGTTCTGCATGGCTCTCACGTGCAGATTGTGTCTCTGTGTCTCCGCGCGCTTGTATTCAACGTAAGCCAGCGCCTCCGTGATGGTCGGCTTGGTGGGTATGACGGGAGTCTGTGGGGGTATCGGTGCGTCCGTTACCCTTACCGAGTTTTGACGCTTTTTTAGATCGTGCACTTGCGACGGATCGCCCGTCACGGTTGGTTTGACCGCGGCCAGTTTGTTTTCGTCCGTGACCGATATCACCTTCCCAGCCTGGGCGTCGTACACGATACGCCCGTAAGCGTGGTGTGCCTGCTCTTCCGTTCCCACTTGTCGAACGTCCTCGGGAATGTGGCTCTCGGTGGATTTAGAGGGATCCCCATCGTCCACCGCGGTCACCATAATTATCTGATCGCTGCCCGTCTGATAGAGAGTCGTGCGATAATCCGTCTTGTGTGGCATGCATCCGAATTTACTCACGTCTTTTATCTTCTGGGAACTGTCCACGTTAAACATAGCGCCGTACTTATCCGCTATTAGGAACAGGGTGTAGTCTTCGGTGGGGTCCGTAGCATTCACGGGAATGTTCTTGTCTCCGTGCTTGTACTTGACGTAGGACACCTCCCCTCTGAACCTCGGAACGTATTTACACATTTTCTCGGGCGGAATAGGCTTCCAAATTATCGTAATGTGGTTTGCGGAATAGTAGCCCAGCTGACTCCTCTCCTTGGGTATGTTCGTCCACGGTGAGACTATCGTACCCGTGGGCATACCGACCTCGACGAAACCTCTGGATAAAATGGCCGTACGAAAGTCCGCTACGTACGTGTCAGACAAGTCCCAGTGATAGCTCAGATCCGGATTGGAGACGAATTCCGCCACGGCCGTGTTCTGGGAATATTGGGGTTTTAGTTTGCATTCGTCTGGAAAGCGGTTGTAGTACTTGTAGGCGTCCCACAACGAGATCCAACCGGTCCCTTCTACGTATCGATCGTACGCTATTTCTCCACCCCCCATAGCGTCACCCTCGTCTAGCGAGCGCCGCTTGAAGGTACTGCAGGCCGACAAGGTGCGGTTCCATTCTTCGCATTCCGCTTTGGAAGTAGGAACGACTCGATGCGTTCGAGCGTTGGATCGGCTCTTTCCGATGCAGTTCTCGTAGTTAGTCACGCGAGTGAGTCTTTGTAAGCATCTCGTGGCGTTCCAGCGAAAGCTCACGATATTAGGCTTGTACACGGTGATCACGGCTCGTCCGTGATGCCTGGTCTTTTCCGTCGAAGAAATGGGGCATTTGGGTCTTGGTTCTATGGTGTACATATCTCCGGTGTATTCCACGCCTCCGCAAAAACGAATGGGGTTGACCGAGGAGTGACTCGTGTGTTTTATGTCGTGTGATCGTCTATAGGAGAACTTCCCCACCCCCATTGAGTCAACGAAGAAGATGGGTTTGTAGTCATTGAACTCAACCTCCAGAGTAAACACGAAGGCTCCGGTGGTGTTTGGCGCTGCCGACAGCTGCATCTTCTCGCAATTATAAAGGGGGTCGGTGACGTCCACAAAGCTAGGCCACATCTTAACGGTCGATATAATGTCGCTGTTTTTTGTGCCCTGCGTTATGGTCAGCTTCTCGAGCCTCCGTAGTCTGTTCGCGAGCTTAGTCTCCGCTTCTTGGTCCACCTCCACCATAAGTTTGGAGACGTCCCCCGTACATACCACGGGTAGGTTGGTGTTTTCGAAAGATTCCGCGGTCACAGCATCGGCGTATGGCGTGTCCAGAAGGTACGCCAGCTGAGGGGTCCCCTTAATGTCCACGTAATAAGATCCCGTAATTTTGACTTTGAAAGGCAGTACGTTATTGAGGATGCTGTTTCCGTGTTGAAATCTAAAGTTGTTGATGTGTCCACGAGCAAGGCCGAGAAAAGCCACCAACACAATTACATGCTTCATGATTTTCGGATGATAAGCAAAAACGAAAAGGGTTTAGTTTTACTCGTTCCACGAACTAACAAATACTAACGTTGTATCAATGACGAACGAACTCTCCGTAACACTATTATTATGAACGGTAGATTGTGAAAGCGTATAGAGGATGCAAAAAAAAAACAACACATAGGATAGACGCTTCTAGAACGATTTACGGAAGGCGGTTAGTTTATCAAAAGAGCTGGGACAGGGGGGGGGGGACTTAATGTGGAGGTTTCGGATTTTTCTTCTCCTGTTTGTGACATGGCAGCTGTGAACAAACCCCCGCCCCCCCCCCCTTGAAAGAGTTTCTTGCCCCCGACATTTTCAAGAGGGAAAACTTTATAGCCATAGAAAGAAGAACTGAATGGACTGCAAACGTAATTATTAGTCTATAATTAAGTTTGTGGTACAGTCGAGGAATATTTACATCCTTTTCTTTCCCCTCTTGTGGGGGGGGGTAACATTAAACATGGCGACCTGTTCGAAGAAGCAGCTAAAGAGTATCCAACACGACCTTGAAAGGAAAGTCGAACTACAAAAGGCCAAACGTATATTCGCGTGCCATATTAAAAGCAATGGTCGCGGTATACCAACGGTACTGGTTAAAGCGGCCGTCAAAACTCTCCGCAAACATACTAGAGATAAGACTGTGCGGAGAGAACAAAAGGCCGCAGACAGCATCTCCAAGTACGCGAATGATATCGAAGATAACATGGCAGTTCTAAACGACCTCTCGGACGATGTCATGGATGTCACAACCAACCTTCTTGACGCGATGGAGATGAACGACCCTGAAGACACGGACGAGGACAGTATAGACGATTCCGAAGGGGAGAAAGTAATTGCAGGATTTAATTTCGTCGATTACGAAGCTCGGCTAACACCGCTTACTAAGGCAACGACGCTGAAGAAAAAGCCAGTCCCGAGAAAGGTGGTGCTGCCGGCCGTACCCACGAACAGACTTTATTCGGACGACGATAACGACAATGATGACGACAACACCCCCCCTATGGGCGGCATCGCGTCTCCTACTTCGTAAACTCTATGCTCGATAAAATAACAAAAGGGGACAACTCATATATATACTGTGTTTTGTGATTGGTTTATTTTTTTTTCAAAAGCAGACGTAGGTAGGTCGGTTACATCAGGAAGTGTGACTGGGCGACCGCGTACATAGATTCCGCGAGACCCTTGGCGATGATCTTCGACAGCTCTTTTAACTCTGCCACGGGCAAGTCAATCTCGCAGTTTAACGAAAATGCCGTAAGGAAATACGGGGTCCGACTCTCAGCCTCCTTCTCCACGCCCTCGTCACCCTCTTCATCGGTGTTTTCGTCGTCTTCGCGGGGTTTCTGTTGCAGGGGGGGCACATTGTTCTTGTCGTATACCGAAGGAAAGAATGCCTTGATACGTACGGTCTCAGCCCTCTCGGGGAGGTAGTCTTCAACTGTTATTATTTCGCAGAGCATCTGCCTTCCAATCAGCGTGGAGAATAGCTTCAAGGTACACTTGTTTTCGGGTATCTCGGAATCGAACTCGCGCTCCACTCGTGTCGCTAGATCGGCCTCGCACTCGGGGTCTTCATAGTACCACAGGGACCACCGAGTGTTTTCGGATATTACCTGGTATACTCGGTCGATCAGCTCTCGATGTGTCTTCAGTGATCTTGGCAGCTGGCCCTTGGGGATCCCCCAGTTCACGACTTTCCTAATCATGGCCGATTTGATGCCGAACAGCTCCTTCACAGTAACGTTTGGTTTCTTCCAGATGGGCTCATGATGGGGTTTCAAATGGGACGTCTTAGTCTCACCCACAGCCACCACGCCCCCCTGGTCAAAGTGCAGGGCCTCACCAGAGGGGCAGTCTCCGTCGCCCGAAAAAAAGATGTAATCGGGGGTGGTGGTGAACAGAGGGAAAGCCGCTTTACATATCTTACCAGGGGCCACGAACGGTATACCCGCCGCCCTTAGCTCTCCTTCGACCCATCGCTCTCCGTACTCCCCGAACATTTTAAAAAACTCCGTTGGCCCGCTCAGACTACCGGTCCTTCCACCGAACTGGTAGGGAGTCTTAGACTCTCTGGTTTGCAGTCCGAGAGTGCTCGCACAGTCGATGGCATGACTCGACCCGACCGTGAGGCCACCGATAGTTTTCTTAAACATTATGTCTATGACGGAGTCGTCGAAGGACGACCCGTTAAAAATCTCTCGGATAAAAGATTTCTTGTCCGTTATTCTTTTCAAGATGGGCACGAGGGGTGAGTCCGGCTCGTTCTCGATAATATCGCCGATGTACACCAGGGTGAACTCCATCAGGGCGTCCGGGAGCGTTAGAGGTCGTTCGAACCGTTCCGTTATCCTTTGCGCCCGGTCCGAGACCATCGCGGCCTTCTTGTTAGGGTTGTCTTTCTCTTCGCCATCTAATTCTTTTTCAAACACCACCCCCTTTCGTTTACGCTTCAACGAAGGTCTGGGGGTGTCCGGCCAAGAAAATGGGGGGTCCTTAGTAGTAGGCGTTGCGGGGGTATCGTCTTCGACGAAGTTGGTGGGTATAATCAGCTTCTCGGGTAGCTGCTTAATAGCGGGGCGCTCTAAAACGGGTGATTGGATCGTGTCTGGGTCGAATTCAGATTCGATACTGCTCACCGAAGACATAATTCTAGTTCTGTATGGTTGTAACGTCGATGAACGGAATGAATAATTATGGACGGGGATGCCGGTATTTATAGTGTTTTTTTTCACGGGTCTCAGTTTGTCAGAAAGTGGCCAGGTTTGTACGAAAAAAAAAAGGGGGGGGGGCGTGGTTTGCACGGGACAAAATCAGCGCGTATATATATATATATATATATACATTAGGCGAGCGTCGTGCTCTGTTTCATTTTTTTTTCAATACTCGACAGTCGCACACCCATTTTACATAGGATGTCTATCATTTTATGAGAGTCCAACGTATCCCGGACACCCTTCGGGGTTATCGTGTCGAACCTCTCCACTATATCTGGCTGTTTGATGTCGAACCTGCGGGTGACCAACAAAGACACAACGGTCATCGGCTCGGACGCGAAACAATTTTCTGACAGGAGAGATTGTCTGTAGGAAAGGTTCCTCACGAGGTTGTTCTTGGTTTCTCGGAGCTGAAGCTCGTGTCTACCCCCCTGACCAGACTCCACGGTTTTATACTCTACGTAAACGATGGCCACCTTAGGAATATAAAACAAAAGATCGGCCCTACGAGACCGCTCTTTGATTCTGTTCAACACCACCTCCTTGAACACGTGGACAGGTGTATCTGGCGCTGCCCCCGAAGTTATTTTCGCCAGCTCCCGCATCATCGGCGCAGACACCTTTTGGTAACAGGTGAAATCCCCCACGGTCTTTATGTGGCGTCCGCAGGCGGTCTGGAAGCGGTCGTGTCGGTATATACCTCTTACCGCTGGGGATGAGTAAGAGGAGTTCTTCAAAATCTTTCGTGGCATCTTCCGATTCCGTGACGAAGAAACGAGAGACGAAGAAAAAGAAGAAGCGCGAGTTGACCAGGTTGGAACACGCCCACACGTCCGTCGTCGACTATTGTCTGAGGACGCTGTACGGTTTCCCGTTTAATAACCAAACGGCCGAGGAAAACGGGTTTAAATACAGGCCTCTGAGGCAGAAATACGTCGACCAGATCGGCCCAGAGGAGCTTTTGACGCACGATGTGGTCGTGGTGAAATCGCCCATGGGTAGTGGCAAGACGGCCATGTTTCTGAACGTTATAGAGAAATACGAACGGGTTCTTATCATATCCTGCAGGCGTTCTTACAGCGACTACATGTGCACGGTGGTGCCGGGTCTCGTGAACTATCAGTCCATAACGGGGTCTATCTCTGCCGAAGATCACCCGCGGGTCATCATCCAAGTGCAGTCCCTGAGGCGCATCAAGAGCATCAAATCGGAGACGACGTACGCTCAGTGGGACCTAGTGTACATAGACGAGCCCAACGGCGTGTTCAAGGAAATTATATCCACTGTCACGGACATAGGGGAACGCAAGTTGCACGCCAAGTATCTCAGAAAAATCGTTTCTAGCATACCCACGGTCATAGTGACGGACGCCGGACTAGCCCCGTGGCACCTGGGCGCGATTGACCTGCACCTCTTGTCGGGCTTGACGAAAAGACGGAAAAGTTGCGTGGTCAACCACCAGTATCCTCGGCACCAACATCTGAGGGTGTTTGATTCTATGTTGCTGACTAGCTCCGAGTACTCTTGGGAGTTTTGCGGGCAGTTTAAAGAGACCCTCGGGCGCGAAGACTCGCTGATAATGGACGTGGAGTGTTTCTTCGCCTCTAAAAACGATTCTGTGGCAAAGGGGCTTTTTTTGAGGTTTGTCGAGGACATTTACGGGCGCCGTCCGGACATGCGAGAAACGGACATGGGGGCCTACCTGACGCACCTTCTGTTGCACACCAAGGATAACGTCGTCGTGGTGTGCAACACGAAATCTCAGGCTAACCTCGTGGGAGACTTCGGGAAGATGTTGCTGGGTGAAGACGCTTGTGTGGTGTTGACTGGGGACACCCCCACGAACGTCAAGTCGGCGTTTATGGCTGACCCAAGAGGCGGTCTGAGGGGAAAGCGACTGCTGTGCCACACGACATGTTTGAGCGTGGGCGTAGATTTTAACTTTAGATGGTCAACGGAATCGATGGTGGTGGTGGACAGTCTGACGCCCAAGTACTTTCCGCCCGTGATAGATTTGTACCAAAGCATAGGAAGGAACCGTAGGGCCACCACGATTAACCTGTTCGTCAACCGCAGGAGATGGGTCACTAAACATAAGGACGGTGGCATAGAGGCCGACCACATGGAAGCGGTTACTTCCGGAGAAGACGAATCGACGTGGAGACCCGCCATGTCCGGCGATCACAGGCTACTCATAGATGAGGACACCCTCGACGCCGTGGTGTTTGCCACGAACAATCTGGAAAAGTCTTTCAACCGGTCTCCGAGGCTGTTCTTCGACATTTTAGTAGGCCTGCTCAAAGTGACGTCCGTCAAGGGCGACATCGAGTATAGAGAGGGCCCACCCGCAGGCGCGACCAAATACTTCGATGGTAATTCTGCGCGGTTAAAAGAGGCCGTGAAGACATGCAGAGAGATGTTTAAAAACAGGATCACTAAATACACCTCGCTGACCATGCAGAGCTTCGAGGACATTTACAGAGATGAGCCCGCTAAGGAGAAGAAGCGGGTTTTAGCGGACATCGTGGCCGCCCTGGAGTTGTTTAAGGGTGACTTTCCGACCACCTTCTACGTACTCAGGAATCTCGACAAACACCTCTTAAAGGAGTGGGCTATACGGTTCAACAAGCTCCAGTACGAGGAGCCCGACCACCCCATCGATTTTTTTAGGTACGAACGGGAAGCCGCGGCTTCAATAGTCCCGGACGCGCTCGTCGATCGGGTACAGCGAAGGCTTTTCGAAAACAACTCCACTATGTCCCTGAGGCGTTACGAAGAGTTCGAGTCGTCCGTCTTCCACGCGCATTCCATACTGGACGAACCGCGGCACTTTACTAGGGATCTCGAAGCTCTGTCCAAGCTACTCGTGGACGAGTACCGGATACACACCGACACCAACGAAGTCATGGCCGAGGTGGCTAAAGAGACCGGTCTGGTCGTTTACTCGGACCCGGACGACGATAATAACCGGAAACTCGTCATGCCGGTTAAAAAGACGAAAGTCAATCTGCATAAAATGTGCGCGCTGTTGTTGTTATAATATAACATATATATATATATATATATATTATTTAAATAAAAAAAAAACAAATTTATATCTTTTTTGGGGGTTGTTTATTTCATTCAATTGTCTTCAAAAACATCACTTTTTGCGCCATTTTGCAAAAGTCCCAAGATCGATTTGGTCGACCGCAATACAAACTTCGAACTACCCTTACGGGTGTAATACACGTGTGTATCATCGTCGCACAGAGCGATGAGATCTCCGCACCCCCTTTAAGGAAACAATGGGGTACAGAAAAAGAAACAAAAATTATAAATAAGCTTTAGTTGTTGTAAGAATCTTTTTCCGACACAGTGGACAATGTCGTACTTTCTCCGAGCAGTATGAACACGCGACCAGATGACAACAAGGCAGAAATATGGTAGACATGTCATTTTCCAAACACAGTTTACATTTAATCTGGTCTTTCAGTTTTTGGTTTTCTGTCATTAAATATCGTACATCCTTCGACTCGCAATTCGCTACCGCGTGGTCGTATACTACTACTTCAACCTGCTCCTTGGTATTCTTCTCAAGATCAGTCTCGACACCGCCGGTTGCGCATCCCAATAGTCCCACACCTACTTCTTCGTCGTCGTCCAGGTCAATAACCACGTCTGTCAAATTATCCGATGTAATGCGGTCTACGTCCCAGTCCGATTGGCTTAAAAGACTTATGATCGCATCTCTGATGACACTTCTTGGGTAATCTAAAAACAGTAATGCTTCTACGCGAGGCCGTTTCATCACTTTTTCTATCAAGTCTCCGACATCTGGATGGTTTGCGGAATTACTGGCTCCATCTGTAGTTGTAACATCATCTTCCCTTGGATAATCTATAGGCACACGTTGGACAAAAGTCGACCCTTTTTTTTTAAGCAGGTATGCACATCCAGGAAACCAGCGGGCATGCTCTACGAACGGTATGTCTCCGGCTAACCAATTTTTTAAGCCACCCCCGCAGCAAAAACACCGCAGAGAGTCTTCTTTTCCTGTGTGAAAAAATCCCGCTTCTGCTAGATCATCTGGTCGTTGTTCCTTACCCGGGGGCCAAGCGAAGTACGAGTTCCTTCTAACAGACCTTTCCGCGTAGAGAGGATAACGAAAGTTATTTTTGTTATAAAACTGACCAAATACATCAGCGGTCATTGTATTATTTTTTTTATGGCTGGTGAGACAACAGTGGGTTTATACTACACGGATAGCGAGTGAGAGACGTCGTATCTCGTCGGTGAAAAAATGAAATGGAAATAGCCGTGAGCAAAAACGTCTACAAAACAAACAACGCGTTCATGTCCATGGCTAGTTAGATAATGACTGTTGATTCACGACGCCTTCCCATTTATAACGGTTGTGGGAGAAAACCACGCCCCCCCCCTTCCCCTCTACTTTCGTATAAACTATGGTTAGGTTTAGTTACCCTTGTATATATATAAAAAAAGACAGAAACAAATACATAAAGCTATCTATCATTTTATTTCCAAAAACACCTCACCTCGGTCAGTCCGTCAGATTTTTTTCTTTATCGATCAAACCTGTTCAGGGCAGTGTTCTTCTCCTCTCGCTTGAGAAGAAAATATCCGATGCAGAAATTTGGTCCACAGAATTCCACCGAATGTTGCATTTACCAATTTGCATCCATGGATGATTTAATATTTGCTCTAAGCTGAGACGGGTTGATGGTCGGATTAATAAACATCTTCTGATAAGATCTTTCACTTCTGCAAACAAAAATAAAACGAATATTTAGGATATTTGTGGGTGAGGACTTGATACAGACAAAATATGTTAATTTTAAATACATATTTAACAGACTTAACAAAAACAAAGCATATCCTTATGATTAGTAAACATTATCTGACAAAATGAAGATTTACAGATTTTTTACTTGAGCTGGTATAATTAGTTACCTGTAGAACAACGGTTTCTAAATGAGACTTCGGCTTTAACAATTTGGTCATCATGTTCAAATGGAATGCCCCCACAAATCATCTCATAAAGGAGGATACCGAGTGACCAAACTGCAGCGGATCTTCCATGATAACGATGAAAGCGAATCCACTCAGGAGGGGAATATACACGAGTGCCTGAAAAACAAACAAACTGGAAAACACTACTAAAATTGGCTGCTACGTTTGTTTACGTTAGCAGAGGACTTGCGAAATACATTATTTATTCACATATACTAGTCTTAGTGGAATGAAATTAACTTATCGGGTTAATAAATTTAAAATAAAACTCACCATCAAAATTCAAGTAAAGGGTATCCTTTAGGAAAGCCCCAGATCCAAAGTCGATCAGTTTGAGTTGTCCAGTTTTCATATCGACTAGAATATTCTCACTTTTAATGTCTCTATGTACGACACCAGATCGATGTATATCAATTGTAGCCACAACAATTTGACGAAAGAAATCGCGGCTTACATCTTCCCCTAAAGCACCTTTATCAGTAATGTAATCGAACAAGTCTTTCACTAAATCAGGTTTTTCCATCACAATTATAAAACTGGAATTTTTTTCGTAATAGTCCAACATTTTGATAACACCATCCAACTGAGAAACTTTCTTTAAAAGGCATATTTCCAATGGTAAAGATATGCCGTTTAGCTGAAAAACAAATATATCTCGAATTAGTCCGACTATCATAATACTTCCAACTACTCTTATTAAATGCACTACCGTACTGCTTTGTAATATTAGTTTTAAGAATAAGGTGTTACAAAAGTTCTTTATAATTAATTTCGAAAGAACTACCAAAAACTTTTCGAATTGAACAATACAAAATTCTTATGTAACCCGAAAAACCGGGCTTTACTTTTTTTTGGCAGTTTTCCAAAACCGGTTTAAAAAAAAAAAAACATCAAAAAAGTCAAAACCAACTGTAATGGTAGCGTTAGTAATTTTAAACACATACCTGGCTCCATTCGGTGACGTTCTGTTTAGTGATGTGTTTAACTGCAACCTGAAAAATAAAAAGCAGCATGATTAGATATTTATTCATATGAACAAACCATAAGCGAATTAAACATAAAAAAAACACGAGACTTGGAATTGAGCCTGGAAAAAGAGAGATGTTCACTTACCGACATGCCGTTTTTACGTCTTGTTCCTGAATAAACTGTTCCAAAACCGCCACTTCCCAAAACGGATCCAACAGAATAAGTCTTCTCGAAGGAATCCATCTCTCGTGCTACGATAGAAATAAACTCCATATTACACAGGTTATCACAAAATTCTCAAACGTGGTATTATCATTTCAGTTAAAATAAAAAGTGGCGATAAAAAACCAGATGATGCATTATGCACTTTCAAAACATTCAATCCAATTTTCCTACCAAGCATGTTTAAGTGAGTCGTGTCAGCGGCGGCCCTGAACTCGAGTCCACGTGTGTGTGAAATCCCAACTTTCTTGGAAATCCCAACTTTCTTTTTAAAGCTTGGCTATCACGAGGGGTTGGAAATTCCAACTTGTTTATCGTGTCAATTTGCGTTGTTTGACAGAACTATGTCGAGCCACATGGACTCGAGTTCAGGGCGGCGGCTGACACGACTCACTCTTGACAGAACTAGGTCGTGGACGAAAATTTACCTCGGTACTGGTTATCTCAATTATTGAAATTATGTTTTTGGACGGAATTTAGCTTCATGCTGGCCACGGGTTCAACAAATTTTCAAATTATTGTTACAAAATCAGAAACTATGAAAAAAGAGGACAAATTTTGGAAGTTCGCGTCACTGTTACATGTACATAACTTCATTTCAGGGCTTGTCTATCACTTTACATGTAGGTCTCGTTAAAAAATAACATAACATTTTAGATAAATGGGGATGGTGTAATATTTTTATTTATAATAAATTTTTTTTTCTCTTATACAGAGTTCATTTTTGTCGCTTAAATATCATGCAATGACATGATTGAATGGTTATTTTGTTTCACTGGAAATCTACTTTTCACATTTTGTTTTAAAATTAAATATTGCAATGAATTATTTATTTTATGGGTTGTCTCCCTTTTTTCAGCTCTTTGGTGTCTTCTTATAAGTCTCAAAAACAAAATCGAGTCCGTTTTCGTTAAATTTTCCTTCTGGTACAGAGGGAGGGCTGCAAAGAAAGAAAAAAAAAAGGTTAAATTTCAGGGGGCCTTGCATCTTTGCAAGCCAATTTAAAATCTGCATGTCCCCCCCCCCCCCCCCCCCCCATTCCGTGTTTTACCTTGGCGGACTACTCTACTCAGTCAAAACATAGATACAAATGCTTACTTGTCAACTTTTTCAAATTTGTTTTCAAATTCAGGTAAAAATGTATCACAGTCTATATCCGCCAACACTCTTGTCAAATACATAGTACATTGTTCACAGCTTTCAATGGCCTCCTGAAAATTAAATTCAAATTAATTAAAATTTAAAACGCAGTTGCTTAACGTGACATGAGCTGCTATAATTTCGGACTTCTGGGTTTCTGGGTTTAAGAAATAAAGGACGAGCTGGTGAGCTGTGTGTTGCTGAATAAAGGGTCAGTTGCGGAAAATACCACTATTTGAGGGTGAGTCTTCCAATAATAGTGATATTTCCAGCACCGAGCCTTTATTCAGCAACACACAGCTCACCAGGAAGTCCTTTATTTCTATTCTAATACATATCATATGTAAATTAATTCAATTTTAGTGTTCCAAACGTAAGAATTTTAATCAGAAAACCAGCCTTTCCAACCGGCATAGGAACATTTAGACCCTCCCTTGGGGTAACCAGAGCCAATTAGAAATGTTTTGGACCAATAGTATATATAGTTTTACAAACCTATTAAGGCTTTTATAAAGACAAAATATCTTTTATCAATGAGGATAAAGCTATATTTCTTAACAGTGAAACTTCTTTCAAAAATGTTTGAAATATATTCATGCTAAATTAATTGTCTCCTATATACCTATTGAGCGATATACAAAGTACATCGCATGCATCAAAAAATAGTCTACAACACTCCTCTGCTTTCTACTTATTAGTTGCGTTGAATGACTACAAATAAAACTCTCTGGTGTGAAATTATACAAAAAAAAATCAATCAATCAAAATCTGTATCAACCAAAGAGAAAACTCTTCTAGAAAAGAGGATACAGCAGGGCAGAAAAATAAAGCAAATAGGCAATATTGGTAAAAGTCATTAACCAATTAAATACCTTATAAACTGAGGCTCCACCAATCACAAATACAGACTCAACTTGATCCCTGAGAGAACCAGAGTTAACCAATTGAAAAGCTTCTCTCAAATTGTTTACAAGATGAACTCCTTCTGGGGGATCTCTTCAAAAATCCAAAAAGAAAACCAAAGGGAAAGTATCAGAAATTAAACAATACATTGATTGATATTTTTTGCCACACCCAAGATCAATTCACTCACCAGGGCTGTCATTATAGGGAGAGTGATTGCTCTCCTTCCCATCCACACACCCCTAAAGGGGTCTGAGGAGACCTGTTTATCACATCCCCTAGGCTTACTATCCCTACCAGTTTCAGGCCCCTTATTTATGTGTTCTTCACTCTACCAAGATGAAACTATTCTCCAACCCTTTTATGTCCATTAAATTAGAATTAACTGTTTGATAATATGAAAAACTAGGATAGCATATTGTTAAAGATTTTTTTCTCCAGAATTTTCATGACAATTCTGACATACATGTAGATAAATATACCAAAATAAAAATTCCTTTTCTGTAACTTCAGACCCTTTTATTTCATCATGATCATGTTCTCTCTCTCTCTCTCTCTCTGAAAAACATAAGAGGGGGAACACCATTTTTGGAGAGAGTGAAACAGATCACCCTGACAGTTTTGGGAGAGCATGTTATAACTCTCCTAGTCTATTCTTAATGACAGGCCTGCTTACAGTGTATATGGCGGCGTTGTCAGGTTAAGTGGGAAGGGGGGGGGGCAGGGCTCAGTTACTTACTTCATTTCTCGACTAAGAATTATGTTAATTCTTTTTTGAAGTGGACGAAACTTTTCTGGTATGGAATAAAAGGTTTTCCGACCCATAATAACAGCATTCTGTTTTTCTGAAAAAAAGGTTAATTTCTTGGAAATTAAAAAAGAATGGCCTCCTTGATAAAAAAATATCAAGAATAAAAGTAATTTTATATTCTATTTAGTTATTTATTAAATTATCAAACTGTCATGTAGCAACTATTTTTCAATAAATAGAGACTTAGTTGGGTTCTATTTTTAGAAGTCTACTTTGCAATAAAGGGGATTATCTAAGTCTAAGAATTGTCCTGTGCGTTCATTGCGAGAGCTTTTCTTAGATTTTTGAAATGTACTCTATGTTGACATGATATTGAAGAAGACCATGTTGTATGCCCATTTAAATAACTTCAATCCAAATAGCGGACTATAACGGGTTATAGGTCCCCGCAGAGTTCCCTAAAATGTGGCATTGCCGTTGACCATCAACATTGGATTATTGGGTTAAAGTGGCATGAGCTGCCAAAATGTTGATATTTTGAGGTTAAAACAGAATTTTGAAATTATTGGCTATTTTTCTCAAGATGTATAATTCAGAGGCTTTTTAGTGCTTCTATTCTCGATAATGTATTGTTTTGAACTAACTTTTCGAACACGTTTTCGGTTCGTACTGGTCCCCATACTGTATGGATTTTCCTCATTCCAACGCCCATCATTTAGTTTTTCGATGGTCTTCAAAGCCTCTTACTGTCGTGACGATCAGAAATTATGAAAAAAGATGTTAAGTTTGGTAGCTCATGCCACTTTAAATGGAGAAAAATCACCTTCCTTGTTAAAAGTCAAAGTCAACTCTAAGCAATTAAACGGGGATATTTAGCATGGAATGATGTCACTCCACAGAGCCCTATCTCATTTATTTGATAGTCTACTCTGGTAATTCTGATACCTTGACTTTCGGTTTCCTTGGTAACTGTCTTGAAGAATTCCATATCTTTCCTAAAATAAATAGAACAAAAGAGAGAGGGGGGGAATAGCAAGTGTACTTAGCTCAAAAACATTAAGCTATGGGGAGATATATAATAATGAATATGCTGGTCTGGCTGTAGCCGCACTCGTGTGTCTCTATCCTAGTTTACTTACTTTGCCGGTCAGGTAGAGCCACACATTAAACCGCCATTTTAAGGGTGAGATATCTTATGTAACCTCATTAGGCCAATTTTTATGCTATGCGTTACAAAGAGCGATTTAACAGTTTAACAACGGATTTTGAAGAAATCAATTGGTTCAGTGAAAAGAGGAATGTTTCAAAGATATAATAGGCTGTAATACTAATAGCTGAAAGGTAGTTGAGATTAAGGATAGTTAAGACTTAGCTTAAATCTGAAGTCCTTCCAAATAATTCATTTAAAAGCCGTAACTAGTCTGGCTATGGAAGACATCTTCAGTAAAACAATTTTTCAATATTCCACAGCGACAGGGGTTCCTGGGCTAGTAGAAGTGTACACAGGTCCCAAGTACTTTAGTGTCAAACTCAGTCTCAGGGCTAATTCAATAACATTAAATGTCTACAGGTACCTCGTTATTTATGTTTGGATATTTATTGGCCGGTACCAGGTCGACGAGGTAAATTATAAATAACGGAGTAAGACCTTCACTAAACTGAAGTATCTCATGGCTAGCTCCGACACGTAGCGTTAAATTCGAGACCTGAATTCGATCTCCTTGCTCATTTATTAGAATAGAATATTGTTTTCTCAGGGCAAAGTGCGTTTGTTGTTGTCAACTTGCAAGTTACTTCAAATGAAATCAAGCTTATATTTCATTACTTTTTTCTCGTGTTTACTGACCTTAACTGCCAAGGAAGTTTTCCGTTTACACCAATCCCGCGATTGTTGCACATGGCAACAACCAGGTTGACTTTCTTCTCCTGCATGATTCTCAACATTTGACTGAGTCTCGTCTTTTGTTTGAAAAAAAAGCGGGACTTTTTCTAGCGAGGTAACTCTTGTAGTAAAGTCAGATTCCTTGAAGAGAATATTCAATTCAATTCAATTCTTTATTTGTATAAAGCATCCATGACGGACAGGTACAAATATTTTAAAACAATGAACATTAGAATTATAAAGAGCACATAATTTTTTATTAACTAAATACTAAGACTAATATAGTACTAGTAGTAAGAGGTATGATGAATCATGAATGAATGAAGCCAACAGGCTACAGAATTACAATTAGTTTGACTTTATACACAGTATGAAAAGATTAGATTTTGTTGATTAAGTCGGAATGAGGGCATCACGCGAGTATCACTCGGTTCACACGTACGCCACCGTCAAGAGTGTCACCGCGGCCCTGAACTCTCGGTAAATTTCCGCTTCACGTGACAGAGGCGTGACTACAGTGAACAGGCGAGCGGTGGGCGTGGGCAGTCAAGGGTGATAAGTAATTCGTTTTTGTTCTCTCAACAACAGATACAGCAAAATACTTACAGGAAAAAACTGGCACAACATCGGAGTGTGAATATGTCTACGAATCGGGTAGTATCAAAGTCTTGGCGTTTTGAGATTTTAAATAATGTAAATATGACCATTATAAACTTGGGTCACATGTGCGTATCTGACTACAGGGTGCGACGGTTAGTAATAGTACCGTCATCTACTAATAGCCTTCCTACCGGATTTATCACTTTTTCAACTGAGACGGACATAACAACGGCCGAAATCGCGAAGTACGACTTGTGGTGTGAGCCCTCGAAGATGAGTCCAGAGGTATTGTATGACCAGGTAGTAAATGGGGAACCTCCTATACTCAATTTTCGATACACTTACAGGAAAAAACTGGCACAACATCGGAGTGTGAATATGTCTACGAATCGGGTAGTATCAAAGTCTTGGCGTTTTGAGATTTTAAATAATGTAAATATGACCCTTATAAACTTGAGTCACATGTGCGTATCCGACTACAGGGTGCGACGGTTAGTAATAGTACCGTCATCTACTAATAGCCTTCCTACCGGATTTATCACTTTTTCAACTGAGACGGACATAACAACGACCGAAATCGCGAAGTACGACTTGTGGTGTGAGCCCTCGAAGATGAGTCCGGAGGTATTGTATGACCAGGTATTAAATGGGAAACCTCCTATACTCAATTTTCGATACTTCCCTAAAGCTTCGCCCAAACCTAAATGGCTGACTTTAACTAGCTGACTTTAAGTGGAACCCGAAAATGAATTCGACGCGAGGTCAAAAGATAAGCAGATCCCATGAATACCCTGTCTTCGACTGCTGCAGCCACTATAAGCAAAAACAAAAAGTGCAAGGAATTCATTGTGCCTGGTTGGTCTGATTATGTTGCTGATTTACATGCCCTGGCTCGGACCAGTTTTCTCCTGTGGAAAGAACACGGAAGTCCACGACATGGTCCCATTGCCGACAATATGTGTCGCACAAGGCGGCAATTCAAATACGCTCTCAGGTCCTGTAAAAAAGAGGAGACAACAATTCGAGCAGACAAAATGGCTCAAACCTATTGTCAGCACTCTGCAGACGACTTCTGGAAAGAGGTGAAGGTATCCAACTCTAAGAACACTACTCTTCCGACTAGAATTGACAATGCACAAGGTGATAGGGCAATTGTTAATCTGTGGAGAGACAAATTCAATAAAATTCTAAACTGCATTGATTCCGAATCGTGTAAAAAAGAAGTTCTTGATACATTGTCGTTTTATGGACGCCTCTAAGGCTTTTGATCGTGTCAACCACTGGGTTCTACTTAAGAAATTAATCGATCGTGACATACCAATTTGTATAATTAAGCTGTTATATGCATGGTTTCAAACACAACGCTTTGTTGTCAGATGGGGCTCAGCTCTCTCTGATTTCTTTTCTGTAACCAATGGCGTTCGTCAAGGGGAGATCTTATCCCCTTCAATGTTTTCTTTATATCTGCATGATCTTGACATATCCTTGAGTCAGACTGGAGTCGACTGCAACATTGCGGGACTCTTCATTAATCACTTATTATATGCTGATGATTTATGTATTTTATGTCCCTCTGCGAAAGCTTTACAACGTCTTCTAAATGTTTGCTCAGATTTTTCCAGTTCACATGACATTTTGTATAACTGTCAAAAAACTGTATGTATGGTATCGTTGCCGAAACAATATAACGATTCGTTAGCCTCCATCGTTAAAACTTTGTGGTGTAAAACTAAAATATGTTAAATCCTACACATATCTGGGTCATATTATAACGGATACCCTTAAAGATGATGATGATATTATCGCCCAGCGTAAAAAATTATGTATGCGAGCAAATATGCTTCTGCGCAAGTTCAGAGATTGTTCACAAGAAGTTAAAATTTATCTGTTTAAAACATACTGTGGTAATGTATATTGTTGTTCTCTCTGGAGTATGTTTACTAAAACTAATTACAACAAAATTAGAACTCTGTATAATAATGCTTTCAGATGGTTCATGTGTCTCAGACGAGATTGTAGTGCTAGTGGTATGTTTGCTATTTATAATGTGCTCTCATTTGATGCGGTAATAAGGAAAACTGTATATTCATCGCTAACTAGAACTGAAACAAGTTCTAACACTGTCCTACTGACAATCTGTAGGTCAGACTTACATATTCTCTCCCGTCTCACCACTAGGTGGCGAGAACTACTTTATATTGCAAATAACTAAGTGTATCTGTAATCTTATTCCACCTATGTACTTAACATAACATGTATATGGACAAAAGTCCGAAATAAAAGTATTATTATTATTATTATTATTTAATGAACTGACTATAATTGTGATCGATTTTCGTTGTAATTGTTTGTGAATATTATGACCAGAACTATCGTCAATCCTTGTTTTGTTGTTTGGGTTTTTTTTTTACGTTTCCTTCGCTTATTAACCAGACTTAAAAACGGTCTACTTGATTGATTGATCGGTGTTCCGAGGTGAACGTAGTGGGATGGAAATTTACCGAGAGCCGTCGTTGACAGTTGGTATACTTTGACTGATAGAGAGTAAAATGACTACACTGGACCTCGCGGTGCTTAACCAGAACAAGCGAAAATAAATGCATTTAATTAAGTAAAACTAACCGACATAAAAAAATCACATCAAACCCCCTCGTGGGGGCGAGCGCCTCTTTCAGACACCCTGTCCCGACAAACAAAAAAAAATAATATTTATGTTTTTATTCTTTTGGTAACTCGTTTAAAGAGGAACAAAAGTTTCCTTGACCAAATAAGCGAAAATAAATGCATTTAATTAATCACGTAACTAGCTGAAATGAAAATTAAAATTGAATCATCCTACCTTGTTTGATGGACAGGTCATATCACTTCATCCAGAGTGAATTCCCTCGGCGACAATCCATTGTTTGAAGTGTTGACGACAGCCAGCTTATTGTTCTACAATAAAAAAAAAATATAGAGGCCGTTATTTTTTAACAAACCATGTTTCCGGGCTCAGATATCTAGGGTTAAATGACGTAATTTTAAATAAAATTAAACAACGTAACCTTATTCGTCGAGATATCACTTTGAAACTATTTATAAAGGGTCCCAAATCAATTTAAGGACACAACAAAAAATAGAATTTGTTGAAACGAGTATGGATTTATCAAGTAGATATGAAATGATAGAAGAACTATGCAGGAGAATTATGGCAGGAGAAGATCCAGTTGGTGAGCTAATGCAGACCAGTTTCCCTGCCACACCAGCTACCATCGATGGGCCGGTCGACAACAACGCTTACTGTAACATCAGAGAAGTTCCCACCGAAATCCCGACTCGAAAACGGCAGCAGGGAGCCGAACAAATTGGTAACTGTTCTGACTCTAAGAGGAAGGCGTCTCTCTCATATCCCAACAAAGCGCGAAAAACAATGAGCGTAGATGAATATGAGAGAGACCACGTTGTTTCGGAACGGCTGGTTAGAAACTTCAAAGACACTCAAGCGGTCACGCCTATGGAAAAAATCGATTTTATCCCACTACCAAAAGGCGTTTTATACATGGACGTAAGGACGATGTTCAGGAACATTCACAACGACTGGCGCGCCAGGGGGAAGCCCAATGTGGACCAGGACCTTCTGTCTCGGTCCCAGAGATTAATGGATATGCTAGGCCAACAATCCCGGGTTGTCTCACCTGGCGATCGTTCTATGTATAAAGTGAAACAGCTATGTGTACACCTGACTAACAAATATATGTGTCGGATCGGACCACCCCCAGGAGGCGCCCACGTAGGCCGGGACTTTGATCGTCTCGGCTGCCTGACGTGTGAAATTAAGGTGGCAAACAGCGTTTGCACGGCTTGCTTGGAGGCGAGCCGCTGTGTCGCTTGCTTTACTAACCAAGGATGCCAGCGTTGTGGGAACAAGGACAGCAAAACAATCACGTTCAAAAGACCAGTCGGTGCAGATCACCTCAGCCAAACAAAAAAAGTGAGTGGGGGGGACTTAAAAGCCGCCCTCTCGATTACCATCCCACCATCTTCAACATGGATGGAGTTCCTCGCCCCCCGATTAACCGAACTGTCTTATTTCATAAAAATATTCAATCGGGTGTTTAACAAGGGAAAAGCACAGGAGGCCGTCATCGACACGATGGCATCTGTTTGTTGGAATAACGGGTGGCACGAGGAGGCGCGTCATATAATGGCCCATACTAACCTCGCAAGGGCTCATTATATGACCAAGGCTATACCAACATTAAAGTCTCCCTGGCCCACAAAGACTATAATTTGTTCTAAATGTAAATGTAGATTTGTCAGCGCGGTCACCATGGCCGGGGGTAAATTTTACGCCGATAGGTGTGGTGACTGCGCAGACAGCAGCGTCTATTCACCCGGGAAAGATAACGAGGGAAGTGTCATCACGATAGTCTTCCGTGGTAGCTCGATATTTTCCAGGGTGAAAATAAACGATTGTTAAATTTTTTTATCATTATTATTTCATATGCTCAACTATACTATGTTAATATAGCACAAAAGTTGTTTTTTTTTTTTTGCTTATTTATTCGCCTTTGCATTAATAATAACTTTGACTTTTCAAACAATTGGCTTGTTTATATGTGAGTTTTTGACTTTATGATGTAGATCGCTACGAATACCTGTATATCCGATAGAGAATATTGGCGCATCGTTCACGGGTTACTTTCCCCCCCCCCCACACACACACACACTTAGAGCGGAATCGGGTTACACCCAGTGCTCGACAGGAGCATCCCGTGAACGACGGAAAAAACAACTAAATTAAAAGTACGCGGGGAGGTCCGGGGTGTAATAATAAAGTGACCCCGAATAGAGTGACATTGAATCATATCTGGTATTTGACTTCACGTGAAAAACGAAAAAAAAAACAACAAATTGATTACTCAAAGAATCAGAATCAAACAAAACCAATACAAAAAAATTATCGTGTTCGCACGGCCTTTATTTCTGTTTCTTTTTGTATGTCGATCTTTACCGACAAAGTTGATTAACAATAATACCCAAAGCGGCGTCCGTAACCTTTTCTTTATCGACTGAGGAGTCAATGAAGGTGAAGTCGGTCGACTTCTCGAGAGTGGCAAAGTACTCCTCGTACATGTCGTAAACCTGTCTGGTCCACCACTCGGAGTCGCTTTCTTTTTCCCTAGCTACCACCCTGTCCCGCACCGTGGGGTAATGCGAACACCTGAGCCCGATTACGTGGGCGGGTCTTCCGAAGGTGGTTTCCGTCATCTCGCTGATCAACTTGAACTCTCCCGCGGTTATCTTACCGTTCCTCACTGCTATCTCCGAAAACACGTTCACGGCCGATCTCGGGCTTCTCTCCAGAATGATAACCTCCGGGTTTGATTTCATCGCCTTCGTCAAACTGTCCGTGTAAGAGTGGAGAACCAGAATTTGAAAAAAAAAACGATTGTCACCCACTTTGATGGCCCGTTCGAGTACGTTCTCGCCGCACCAGTTAGTCCACATATCCAACCTCTCCGGTATATACTCGGCGTGTATCCCTTTATTTTCAAGACGACCTTTGAGGTTTTTTACCAAAGTCGTTTTGCCCACCCCACGCGGGCCATCCAACACTATAATAGGCGGATACATGTTGATCGGTCTTATGCTAACTATCGAATGAATGAACTAATAAAGGCTTTATCGTGAATATTGTTACGACAGTAATATTTTGACAATTTTTCAAGCGGATTGAGTTTCTTGATGGGCGTGACATCTTTATGGCGGCTTGATATTTTATTGGTCAATAGTTTGGGTTGAGATTTGATTGGGCAACTAGTTTTGGGGTTATATAAGAGAGGAGGTAGTAATGAATTAAGAACTTAGGAAAACTAGTGTTAAGAGATGAAGGGAGATAGTCACAAAGAAAACAATCACAGCTAGCTGTAAGGAAAATAAAAATTGAATCGTCTTACCTCGGTGCACCGTTGGACCGGTCACACCTCTTGATCCAGCGTGAATTCACTCGGTGACAGTCCTCGATTGTTCGTTGATATTTCAATGAACGTAATTCTCGTAGTGGTAGAGGGTTTGCAGTTTACCCGAAATGTCCTTATTGTGACTTAATAGTCGACTTTCTACGTGGCTGCTTTGGCTTATAGCCAACTTTCTGACGCAATTCTACAATAATAAAACGATCGAGTGCAGGTGGTTTAGTTTACTGGCACAATTATGTTTTGTAACATCCCCCTCCATGACTCCTACTCCCTCCCTGTAGTGGTTGATAAGTCACATGATTAATGTGCAATGAACAAAGCTACTCGGATGTTTTTGTCCGGTGTGGTTTGGAAATCTAGTCTACCTGGGAAAAAAATACAAAGGTTACTCCATACACAGGGTAATTCAATCTTGTAACAATTTACCTTTTTACTGTAGCAGATAATTGCCCATTGTATCAGCTTCCCAACCCATCGATATAGCCAATGGTAGATCTAATTTCAATCAATATACCTACTGAAAGACAAAACTGTATGTGAAGTGTTTCATACTTAGATCTGTCCAACTGATATTGATTACGTCATCATGCCATGAAATCAATCCGAACTGCTATTCATAAAAGTTATTGTGCGATAATAGGAATTTAATTAATGTCATAGGTGTAGAATTGATTCAATAGAAAATACCTGGAGATAAAACTTCCTCAATAGTTTTATTATTGGCAGTAATGTACTGACTGCCACCATTGATGATTGAGTTTGTTGATGGACAGCCAGTTATTGCTCTCAAAACATGTCAAAAGGTGCGACCACCTGGTAATAAATCAAAACAATATACAAATGGAGTTTTCGAGTGCAGCGGAAAAAACACACAGATTAATTGGTGGTACCCGATTTCGCGGACGGTTCTTAATGCAGAGTTTCTCTAAAAAATATTACCTTGGGAAAAAAAACAAACAACATATTTACCTCTTTGATGGCGTCCTATTGGATTTAGTAGGCTTTTAAGATCGAACCCACCATCCCCTGTAGGTCTCAGGGAAGGTCTGGTCCGGGGTGTCAGGGGGGGGGGGGTGAGTGGGTTGGCTAAGATCGGGTAGGACGAAATCAAGTAGATGTGATAGATTTCAAGTAGATGTGAAATGATAGAACTTTTGTAGGGGAATCATGATAATACCGTTGAATAAAGGCGCCTACTACATAACACCATAAGTCAAAGGTCAAAGGTCAAAGGTCAAAGGTCAAAGGTCAAAGGTCAAAGGTCAAAGGTCAAAGGTCAAAGGTCAAAGGTCAAAGGTCAAAGGTCAAAGGTCAAAGGTCAAAGGTCAAAGGTCAAAGGTCAAAGGTCAAAGGTCAAAGGTCAAAGGTCAAAGGTCAAAGGTCAAAGGTCAATTGACCATTGGTCAATGGTGTATCTCCGACTACGGAGCTATAATATATTTGATGAGCCCTTCCAATAAACTCGGTGGTTGTTACAAATATAATAAAACATATTTTTATGCTGCTGTAGGGAGGGAGTAGGAGTAGTGGAGGGGGATGTTACAGAACCAATAACAACCACTGCAGGGAGGGAGTAGAAGTAGTGGAGGGTGATGTTACAGAACATAATTGTACCAGTAAACTAAACCAACCTGCAACTCGATCGTTTTATTATTGTAGAATTGCGCAATAACTGGATGTCAATCGTCCATGGTGGCAGTCAGTACATTACTGCCAATAAACGGAGTCATGTTACACTTATTAGTGTAGAATTGCGCGATAACCGGCTGTCACTCGGTTCACATGATATGTTTTTAATTAAAAACAATTGCTACTCCGCCGTGCGAGCCTGACATGTTTCCGATAATTGCACTCGACAACTCCAATTTATTTTGAGTTGTCTGACGGGATTATTGGATTGTTTATCGACCGACCCATCGTGGATAGCGTATATAAAGCGCCCTTACAGAGCTTGTTTCATTCACATTTTTCAATGACCACAATGTTGACGTTAGAAGAACTAGTGAAAAAGTATGGAAAGCCAGTGGCAATAGTAAAACCATTGAGAAGGTTGGGGAAGGCAAAAAGGCTGAGGACTAGGACGTTCTACCGGCAAGAGTCTGACGAGTCTGATGAGTCAGACAACCCCACAGAAACCCAGAGACCAAGGACCTGGTCCCCAACGGACTCCTTGCCTTCCCTAACACCGGAAACATCGACGCAGAGTGCCTGGTCATTACCGTCCTACACAGGCAACGATGACTTCTGGCGGTCAGTTGTCTCCAGCGGACCGGAACTGTCCACGTCGACAGACTTACCAACCACCAGACCATCAACTGAAAGTTCAAGCGACGAAGATGAATCCTTATCGGGGCTATCCAGTCCAGTGAGGCCCCGATAGTGTTGGATTGAACTGTTTTGTCTTTCTTCCGGGCATCGAGCGTCCTGTTTCCCCCAGCTGTGCCCGGTTCTTATATAATTTCCCTTCTACAAACTTTGAGTTCCAGACACTCCGAAGTTCAAACCCAAAAGGATAAATAGTTTGTAATGTTTGAATCCAAAAACTTTCCCTTTCCAAACGTTTGTGCTTGGTATCTGCGGCGGAAGTGAGAAAAGGGATTTTCTCAATAGGCATGATTTCAAAATGATCCTTGACCGAACGAGCTCTGCAGGATGCTTTATATACGATATCCACGATGGGGTAGGTGACATTTATTTGACTTTAACTAGTGTGGCCATGTTTTGTCTTTCTTCCGGGCATCGAACGTCCTGTTTCCCCCCAGCTGTGCCCGGTTCTTATATAATTTCCCTTCTACAAACTTTGAGTTCCAGACACTCCGAAGTTCAAACCAAAAAGGATAAATAGTTTGTAATGTTTGAATCCAAAAACTTTCCCTTTCCAAACGTTTGTGCTTGGTATCAGCGGTGGAAGTGAGAAAAGGGATTTTCTCAATAGGCATGTACAAAAACTTTAATGTATGCAGAAAAATGTATTTGAAGTAAAATGTTGAGTTAATACCTGGTTGTGTTGAGGAATCTTCTACTATTGGATAGGGACCAGAAGAGGGACCGACAAGTTGTGAAAACAAATCTGGATCTGCCCGTTGAAGACTAGTAAAGAATTTTCCAACAACTTCATCTGGTTTTCGTAGACCGAACGAGCTCTGCACATACTCTTCAATGTTTAGCCAGTTAAGGGCTTTAAATAATTCCTGTGATGGCGTTTTCTTAGTTTTACCCAAAACTAAGTCTTGCTGCCTGTTTTTGTAATTTATTAATCCTAATGATGAGGTTGTTTGAACAATTTCCCCCATATAGGTAAACAATAATTGATTGTGCTTGGTATCAGCGGCGGAAGTGAGAAAAGGGATTTTCTCAATAGGCATGATTTCAAAATGATCCTTGACCGAACGAGCTCTGCAGGGTGACATTTGACTTTAACTGGTATGGCCATGTTTTGTCTTTCTTCCGGGCATCGAACGTCCTGTTTCCCCCAGCTGTGCCCGGTTCTTATATAATTTCCGTTCTACAAACTGGACTCAGTGCCTTTGAGTTCCAGACACTCCGAGTTCAAACCCAAAAGGATAAATAGTTTGTAATGTTTGAATCCAAAAACTTTCCTTTTTCCAAACGTTTGTGCTTGGAATCAGCGGCGGAAGTGAGAAAAGGGATTTTCTCAATAGGAATGATTTCAAAATGATCCTTGACCGAACGAGCTCTGCAGGATGCTTTATATACGCTATCCACGATGGGGTAGGTGACATTTGACTTTAACTGGTGTGGCCATGTTTTGTCTTACTTCCGGGCATTGAACGTCCCGTTTCCCCTGCTGTGCCCGGTTCTTATATAATTTCCCTTCTACAAACTGGACTCAGTGCCTTTGAGTTCCAGACACCTGGGTCCAAGTTCAAACCCAAAAGGATAAATAGTTTGTAATGTTTGAATCCAAAAACTTTCCTTTTCCAAACGTTTGTGCTGTTGTCGTTTACATTTTTTTTTCATCTTTTTGTTTGGTATATTTTCTTAATTAACATAGTAAAAAAAAAACTTTTTTAACAAGTGTTGTTGTTTTCTCATTCATCCGATATACTTGCCATCTTATCCGGAACGACTCGAGGGCATAGATATCTTATAATAACTAGATCGGCTGAGCAGTAGAAAAATGGCACCGCGGACCAAAAATTAACGTTACAAATCGCTTTTGGGGAAAAAACCCCAATTTCTCGTCGTTGTTTAGTTTGTCGCACGATAGCCAATCTTGTTATTATAAGATATCTATGCCTTTCCAGCCTCTGAGCCCCGAAACATGATTTGGAAAAATAAATACACAGAGGTGTGTTTATTTTACCAAAATGTAACAAGAGTTTAGACGCGATCTTATCCCGAACGACTCGAGGGTATAAATATCTTATAATTAACAAGATCGGCTGCGCAGTAGAAAATGGCACCGCTATCTACAATTTCTCGTCGTTGTTTAGTTTGTCGCACGATAGCCAATCTTGTTAATTATAAGACATCTATGCCTTTCCACCCTCTGAGCCCTGGAACATGATTTGGTAAAAAAAATGGACCACATGACGCTAAAGAACAAAAGGAGACTCTTCCGTGTCACGCCTGTCTCCTTTTGGTTCCGCAACTATTTTTTTTGGGGGGGGGGGGGGTGGGGTGGGGTGGGTGGTGGTGGGGGGTTACCAAGAGTAAATTCACTCAACCAAAAAACTCAAACATGATTCGATTACGATATACCGTGTATTTTTTTAAAATAAATAAATATATATATATATATACATTCCAAATCGATACATACAAATAAAGTATCGTCAGTTTCCCGCTGCACTCGAAAACTCCGTAAATTTAGACAGCCAGTTCAAATTGTTATTAATTGCCCTGCAACTCGATCGTTTTATTATTGTAGAATCGCGCAATAACTGGATGTCAATCATCCATGGTGGCAGTCAGTACATTACTGCCAATAAATGCTAATATATATGTGGCGTGATACTCGAGTGATGGGATTCCCTGCCACGTTCTCAACGGGTACAGTCAGACACAGTGCCGTTACACGAATGGACGTTGATATTTCACTGAAATCTAATACAACGATCGAGGACTGTTGCCGAGGGAAGTCACGCTGGATCAAGAGATATGACCAGGGTAGGGTGATTCAATTTTTTATTATTTGTTTTTTTATTTTATTTTCAGCTAGTTACGTAAATGTTCCGTGATTGTTTTGGGGTGTTTTTTTTTTAATGCCGTTTAATAATTAAATGCGGGGACAGGGTGTCTGAAAGAGGCGCTCACACCCCACACCACCACACACCACCCCACACCAACACACAAAGGAAGGGGGGGGGGGGGGGGTTCGATGTGATTTTTTTTTTTTCATGTGTCGGTTACCCTTTACTTAATTAAATGCCTTTTTAATTCAACCTTTTCTGGTCAAACACCGTGATGTATATAAGTCATTTTACACTCTCTCTTTCAATCGAAAGTATACCCGCCGTCAAAAGACGGCCTTCGATAAAATTTCCATCCCAGTACCTCGGAACACACCACCAGAGGAAGCTGCATGTTATGATTAGGGGGGGGGGGTTTCCCATTTATTTGTTATGTTGTCAACAAAACAAATGTACGTCGCAAGCTTAAGGGGGGTATGTTGTCTGCATCACAACCGCTCAGAGTTTGGTCTTTAGGGGGGGGGGGGGGGGGGGGGGAAGTTGATACGATAGACAAAACGCTAACATGTCCGTTTTACCACCATATCCCCCCCCCCTTCCCCCCCCTTACCCAACCCCTTTTTCGGCAATTTTGTAAAAATGCGAAATGACATGTCCGAAACGCCCAAAATACTGGCCTTATTATGCACAGACAACATACATGAGGGTTTTTTTTTTGTGTAGAATTGTGAAAAAAAAAAAACCCAAACGTCTGTTGTCTGTGCATAAATTGAGAAAAACGGCGAAAAATCTAGTTAGCTAATAACTAAACTAATCTATAAACGAACACAAACGATATAAAATTAGGTCTATATATATATATACATATATATATAAATAACTTTATTTACATTATAAGTTTTTACACACAAAAAAGCGAGAAATTGTTTCGTAAGAGCCAGTTGAGGACCCGTGATGGTTCAGGGGGTATTGCTGAAAAGAGAAAACAAAAAAAAAATATAAAGTACAGCTCTAGTACTTTTTTGACTGTTCGAGAGAAAAATGAATAAAATAAAAAAAAAATAAAAATAAAAAAAAAAAAAGTCGCTTACCATATCCGAATAGTCAAATTTTTCCTCGTCATCTTCCTTCTTCTTCGTAGGGCTCCTTGTGTGGTCGACATCCTTGCGACCACTTGAGGAGCCCTACGTGCTGTTGGTTGTACTTCCTTTCTATAGGGGCCCTGGTCCTAAAATAGGAGAGAGAGAACGAAACAAATTAATCGAACGGAATAAAAAAAAAAACAAATAAACCCAAAAAGAAATTATAAAAGAAAAAGAGCCCGCAATTTGTTTTTTAATGAATGGAAAACCGAAAAAGAAAAATGACACTTACCACATTTGGGGGCAGGACCCATTTTGGTATCGAAGCAGGAGGGGGAGAACACACCGGGTGATGAGGTGGAAACGCTGGACGATGGTGGAGCCGCTGGAGTGGAGAGACGTTCCAATACTCCCAGGGAGATTGGTGGGAAGGGGGGGGTGGGGGGGCTTGCACCGGGGAATAAGATGGGGAAACGGGGGAAAACCCCAGGGGGGAGGGGGGAGAGGAAGGTGAGTGGGGAGATAGAGAACTGGCGGCGGGGGGGGGGGGGGGAGATCGGAACATTCCCCGGGGTGGGAGGGGGTTGATCCCAGCGGTCCATGGCCTCATCCATTCGGTCGTCCATCCATGTATGGATCACCCGGATCAGTTGCATCCACCCCTCCGGCGTCACGATATGTGCCCATCGCGGGTCACACGTCATTGACATCTGCGAACATAAAATAAAATAAATTTAAAAAAAAAAACAAAACAAACAAAACAAAAACAAAAAAGAAATAGAAATTAACACAAAGATATCAAAATCCCGCTCTAATCGGGTTTCTTTGTCTTTTGACGAGCGAGCGTAATACGAAGCATCGAGGCTAAAATAATCGTAACGAGAAAACCCCAAAGAAAGAAAGAAAGGAAGACAAAAAAAAAAAAACAATGGCGGTCTTTTCCCGCCTCGGTTAGGAGACACGCCCAACCCGAGCGGACAAAAACAAAAACAAATAATAAAACAAATAATAAAAAAAAACAAGGGAGAGAAAACATTAATCTTGGCTATATATATATATATATATCCAGAAAAGAAATGAAAAAAAGAAATAAGAGAAACAAAAAGTTGGCTTACGTATTTTTTGGCCTCTTCTTGAGCTGTTCTCATCTTTACTCTTAATAGTCGACTTTCCACGTGGCTGCTTTGGCTGTCGGGTATAATGTGGTATAATGTGGGGTTTTTACACGAGTTTATATACCCACTAATTTTGTTGTTTATTATTGTAGAATTGGCAGAACAATGCGATCGTTATGACAGGTCTTCACAAACACAATGGATTGTTATCGTGTCGATGACTTGGCTGTCATCAACAACTCATCACCAGGTGCGCGAACCGAGTGATACTCGCCACGTCCTCAACTTGTACAGTCCCTAACACAGTGGGAAATATCAACGTCCATTTTGTTGTTTTTTTTTTTTTAAAAAAATTACAATGAACAATAAACTAATCAAAGATCAAGAAATATGAACAGGTAGGACGATTCAATTTTTTTCTTTTTTTTTTCATTTTTTCCTTTTTTTAAGCTAGTTTTACGTAAATATTCCGTGATTGTTATTTTTTTGTTTTTTTGTTTTTGTTATACGCCCTCTCTTAAAGTGGGTGTATATTGGTATACCCGTTATCCGTCTGTCCGTCCCGGATTCGTGTCCGCTCCATAACTTAAAACCTATTGCCACAAACAACTTATTCGATAACCAAGACGACCAAAACGAGTTGCGACCTTCTTTCTATTGTTTTAATCTGTAATTAAATGAAATTGCTGTTGTATGCCTATACGTAGTATTACAAGTAGCTTTGGTGCAGCCTTCAGATATGGGTAGCAGCTTATAGGTATGTGATCCGTCAAATACTAAAATTCACCGAGCCCCAGTCTTATTTAGGTGACTGAAAGATTCTACCAGCCAAAATTCTGTTTAAAGCATGTCTTTAATATTGAATATTAAGGTATTGTGCTACAATGAATTTAGCCTTGCGGGCGTATTATGAGTTTCTTAAACTCTTTTGTTTTTTTTTTTTTTGTTTTTTGGGTTTTTTTTAAATGCCGTTTATTAATTAAATGCAGGGACAGGGTGTCTGAAATAGGCGCTCGCCCTCACAAGAGGGTTCGATTTGATTTTTTTTTATGACAGTTAACGTTTACTGCGTTTATTTTCGCTTGTTCTGGTCAAGCACCGCGCGAGGTAGTCTGTTCCCTGTTCACGTGTTCAGCGTGCACTCTTTCGACCTAGTTCTATCAAGAGTGCATTATGTTCTGAAACATCCCCCTCCATGAATCCTACTCCCTCCCTGCAGTGGGGTTGTACTGCAACTCGATCGTTTTATTATTGTAGAACGGATATAAAATGCTAATGAGGCTTGTAAATCTATATGTTACGGACTCAGACACAGGTTTCAGATTACTAATGGGGAATTAGAAATTCACCGCCAGAGAACTAATCATCTATGCATTGTTACCGGGTTATTCGATCGTTTTATTATTGTAGAACGGATATAAAATGCTAATGAGGCTTGTAAATCTATATGTTACCGACTCAGACCACAGGTTTCAGATTACTAATGGGGAATTACCGCCAAAGAACTAATCATCTATGCATTGTTACCGGGTTATTGAGGTAACTCAAAGGGCAAAGAAAACACACATAAAATGAAAGAATATCTGCGATGGAAAATTCTTATTAAAATTTGTGTAATAAAGTTTGCACAGACACTACCAAATTGAGTTTGTTCGGTACTAACATGAATTGCGCAATAACTTGGCTGTCATCAATCATCCATGGTGGCAGTCAGTACATTACTACCACCCTTGTTCACGTGTTCAGCGTGCACTCTTTCGACCTAGTTCTGTCGAGAATGTCCCTGTTCACGTGTTCAGCATGCACTCTTGTTAGTATTCTAATATATATGTGGCTATTATAGCCAACTTTCTGATACGTGGATAGCGCGTGCAGGGCGTCCCTGAACTCGAGTTCACGTGTCACTTGTCACAAGTAGTGAGTCGTAATACCAGCCTATATAAAGAAGCCCCGCAGAGCTAATTCATTACACTCGATTCGTAACGATGGAGCGAACTACTGCATCACCGACATCAACAACTACAGCAACAACTAGAGCCAGAGATGACCGGCTGCCACATAGACCATCATTGTTCGAATTATTCACTACAATTTCTACATCACCGACGACAACAACTAGAACATCACCGACAACAACAACTAGAGCATCACCGAAAACAACAACTAGAACATCACGAGCAACACACGTAATCTCAAAGTCTACGATAACCTATAGAAATGAAGTCACGACTATGGAAAACACGACCAAAAAACCACGGAGAGAAGCACAAGTGGTCACCAAGATGTCGACCACACAAGCTCCCAAGCGAAGAACGAAGATGACACCTAGACGAATAATCAAGGTGTCAAAGTCAACCCTTAAGGTTACGGTACGACATCTACAGCATCACCGACAACAACTACAGCATCACAGACAACTAATAGAACATCACCGACAACAACTAGAACATCACCGACAACGAATAGAGCATCACTTGTCTGAGATGACCGAATAGAGCATCACTTGTCTGAGATGACCGGCTAGTGCCTCACCGACGACAACAACAACTAGAGCATCACCGACGACAACAACAACTAGAGCATCACCTACGACAACAACAACTAGAGCATCACCTACGACAACAACAACTAGAGCATCACCTACGACAACAACAACTAGAGCATCACCTACGACAACAACAACTAGAGCATCACCTACGACAACAACAACTAGAGCATCACCTACGACAACAACAACTAGAGCATCACCTACGACAACAACAACTAGAGCATCACCGACGACAACAACAACTAGAGCATCACCTACGACAACAACAACTAGAGCATCACCGACGACAACAACAACTAGAGCATCACCTACGACAACAACAACTAGAGCATCACCTACGACAACAACAACTAGAGCATCACCTACGACAACAACAACTAGAGCATCACCTACGACAACAACAACTAGAGCATCACCGACGACAACAACAACTAGAGCATCACCTACGACAACAACAACTAGAGCATCACCTACGACAACAACAACTAGAGCATCACCTACGACAACAACAACTAGAGCATCACCTACGACAACAACAACTAGAGCATCACCGACAACACATAGGAGAGAAATGCTAGACGTAATTTCAAAGTCCACGATAACCTATGGGGGTACCAGGTTCCTATACATGTTAAGCAGGAGTTCCCCATCTTCCGCGTCATGAAGCCCAGCCGTCACAATGGACAAACTATTTTCAACTACACTCTGAAGCAGGAGTTCCCGACTCTCTTCTCTCTCTATCATCCGGATTGGTAACTCTCCTGTCTACGTTCAGACTCATCTCTATCATCCGGATTGGTAACTCTCCTGTCTACATTCCTGCTTCCAGTTGTTTGGCAAACCGTCTTCTCTCTCTATAGGAGCTTTTCGCCAGTCTGCTCTCGTCGTACCTGCTTCCTGCTTGAAAGAGTCGTTAAATTGCAAGGTAGACTTGGACTGCAAGTTTTGTTCGACACGCTTCATCACTGTAGCGACCGAAACATCTTATCTTATCTCGTAAGCGTATTACGATGGGGCGTTTCCAATTCTCTCTGATTTATGATGACGTACACCAAGTCCGCGTCATGAAGCCCAGCCGTCACAATGGACAGACTATTTTCAACTACACTCTGAAGCAGGAGTTCCCGACTCTCCTCTCTCTATCATCCGGATTGGTAACTCTCCTGTCTACGTTCCGACTCCTCTCTATCATCCGGATTGGTAACTCTCCTGTCTACAGTTCTGTTTCCAGTTGTTTGGCAAACCGTCTTCTCTCTCTATAGGAGCTTTTCGCCGGCAAGGTAAGACTTGGACTGCAAGTTTTGTTCGACACGCTTCATCACTGTAGCGACCGAAACATCTTTATTATCTCGTAAGCATATTTACGATGGGGCGTTTCCAATTCTCTCTGATTTATGATGACGTACACCAAGTCCGCGTCATGAAGCCCAGCCGTCCACAATGGACAGACTATTTTCAACTACACTCTGAAGCAGGAGTTCCCCATCTGGAATGGACCGTTCCTGTGGCCAGTTGTGCTCCTCTCTATCATCCGGATTGGTAACTCTCCTGTCTACATTCCGACTCCTCTCTATCATCCGGATTGGTAACTCTCCTGTCTACATTCCGACTCCTCTCTATCATCCGGATTGGTAACTCTCCTGTCTACGTTCCGACTCCTCTCTATCATCCGGATTGGTAACTCTCCTGTCTACAGTTCTGTTTCCAGTTGTTTGGCAAACCGTCTTCTCTCTCTATAGGAGCTTTTCGCCGGCAAGGTAAGACTTGGACTGCAAGTTTTGTTCGACACGCTTCATCACTGTAGCGACCGAAACATCTTTATTATCTCGTAAGCATATTACGATGTACTTCGATTCTTAGATCTGTCCGATCCTCAGATCTGCCAAACGCACTTCGGTGTTCATCTCCGGTTTGTTAGGAGAATATTCTTCTCTCGTTCTCTTAGGACTTGGAGAGCGACTATAATCTAGGACGAAAGAGGCTTCTGGATCAGGACTGTGGTTCCTCTTTTTTAAAAAGCTGCCATCACCCGACGACAACAACAACTAGAGCATCACCGACGACAACAACAACTAGAGCATCACCGACGACAACAACAACTAGAGCGCTACATACGAGTATGGTGGCTTAATGTTGGGATCTGTGTACTTTCCGTCATCGGGTTTAGCTTCATCCTCCGAGCCCCCTGTCCTTTTTCTCAATAGTAGAAGATGATGACGAAGTGCTCTTTTCATCACAAACTCGCTCTCGGTCGTCCGTTGGTTTATTCTGTCATCTTGAATAAGGTAATCCTCAACGTTATCAAAATCGCCATTTTCAACAAGTACCTGTCGGCTGCTCTGCAGCCTTTCCTTGTTCATTTTGACGCATAGAAAATCTTAACCATGAAATTATGACAACAACAACTCAACTAGAGCATCGCCGACAACTCAACTAGAGCATCGCCGACAACAACAACAACTCAACTAGAGCATCGCCGACAACAACAACAACTCAACTAGAGCATCGCCGACAACAACAACAACTCAACTAGAGCATCGCCGACAACACAGCCAACAGCACCTAGGGCTGGGTCGCCAAAATGTAAATCGCATTTTATTTTGTTATCGTTTATTGTATCCTTTTTTTTTGTTTTTGTTATATATAATATATATATATCGTTTATTGTATCCTTTTTTTTGTTTTTGTTGTTTTTTGTGTTGGTCTCTCTCTCTCTCTCTCTCTCTCTTTTATTCAATATAGTTGCGCCGTTTATAAAGACACACCGTGTTTGTAATATAAAGAGTCTATTGAAAATGAGTTGTGTGTGTCTCTCTCACTCTATATTAATCTCTCTCTCTCTCTCTTTTATTCAATATATAGTTGCGCCGTTTATAAACACACACATCGTGTTTGTAATATAAAAAGTCTATTGAAAATGAGTTGTCTCTCTCTCTCTCTCTTTTATTCAATATAGTTTGCGCGCCGTTTATAGCACACAGTGAAACAGGTCAACAGTACGGAGACCGCGACCAGACCGCCGGCGACAAGCAGACCTATGTTCAAAGGGTCTTCGTACCAAATTACCGGGTTGTCGCACCGAGTCTCGATGGTTGTGGTGTCTTCGTACCGGTTGTCGTTACGAGTCTCGTTGGTGGTCCGATTGCCGCTCAACGCGGAGCAGCAGAGGATGACGCAACAAAGTCCGATGATACTCGCCATGTTTTGAGGTTATATATATATATATTAAAAAAAAGAAAAACGCACAAAACAAATACGTATGGTAAAAAGAGAAAACGGTTTCGGAAAAACTCACCCACCGGTTCACAAAGTTGATGTAGCGACCGAAAAACGCACAAAACAAATACGTATGGTAAAAAAAAGAGAAAAAACGGAACCCACCGGTTCACACAAAGTTGAAAAAACCCAAACGACTGTAGCGACCGACCCACACACAAAAAAAGTTTATGATAGCTTTATATACGTCCCCACGTAAACGCGACGATGACACACAACACAAAACAAAACAAAACAAAAAACAAAAAAAAAAAACAATCAAAAAAAAAAACAAAAAAACAAAAAAAAAAAATTATTTAAAAAAAAAAGAGGGGGGGGGGTACAAAAAAAATACATGGGGGGGGGTTAAACTATCACGCCGAACGGAACAATAGACACACCCTCTCTACAGTACTACAGACAGCCATGTAAACAAACGAGATCGAACGCAAACTAAACGAAAACAAACAACCTATCCGTCTTAAAGAAATACATACAACAAACACAAGAGGGTAGCTTCTGGGGAAGGGGGACTAAGCTCCAGACACATTTTTGGAGCCGTGAAAAGAAGGTCATTACCCCGCGGGTGGTTTCTTTTTTTGTCTAGGTAGTATATTATCTCCACTATGCCTTGACAACTGAAAAAACCCGTCGATATATAAAAAAAAAATAAAAATTCTGGCAGCACACTTCTGGAGGGAAAGCTTATATACTATATATATATACTGAATCGCGCATCTCTCCTCCCCCAAAAAAACAAATTCTGGCAGCACCGTCTGGGAAGAGAAAGATTATATACTATACTAATACTATACTCCTATTACAGCCCCCACCCACCCCCCAAAAAAAAATTCTGACAGCACTTCTGGGGGGGGGGCTTATACTATACTCATCGCGCATCCCAAAAAAATTCTGGCATCACCGTCTGGGAAGAAAGCTTATATACTATACTATACTAATACTATACTCGTATTACAGCCATCTCCACAAAAAATTCTTGCAGTTCACTTAAAAAATTCTGGGGGGGGGTGGGGGGGGGGGGGAAGCTTAAATTATTACTCTGCGTGCACATCCAACAAATTCTGGCAGTATACTTCTCGGACGAAGAAGCATGAAAATATAGCACAGCCCCCCCAAAAAATTATGTGGCAGCATTTCTGGGAAGAAAGCCTACTCCTATTACAACCATCGCAAAAAAAATACTGACAGCACTTCTTGGGCTTTACGTGCATAATCCTCGTCCGTACAGAAGTGGTAGCCGTCGCAAATAAATCGGGCATCACTTCTGTGCATAGTCAGTGGTAGCCGTCGCAAATAAATCGGGCATCACTTCTGTGCATAGTCAGTGGTAGCCATCGCAAATAAATCGGGCATCACATAGTCAGTGGTAGCCATCGCAAATAAATCGGGCATCACTTCTGTGCATAGTCAGTGGTAGCCATCGCAAATAAATCGGGCATCACTTATTGGCTTATATAGCTATCTAAAACACATACCACAAGCGTAGCCATCGCAAATAAATCGGGCATCACCGCCGGGCTTATATATATATATATTATCATGTAGCTATATCTAAAACACATACCACAAGCGTAGCCATCGCAAAGAAATCGGGCATAACCGCCGGGCTTATATATATATATATCATCACTTCTGTGCCTGGTCGGTGGTAGCCATCGCAAATAAATCGGGCATCACCTCCTGGTTTATATATATATATATATATTATCATGCAACTATATCTAAAACACATACCAGAAGCGTAGCCATCGCAAAGAAATCGGGCATCGCCTCTGTACCTGGTCGGTGTAGCCATCGCAAAGAAATCGGGCATCACCTCCTGGCTTATATGCAGCTATATCTAAAGCACATACCAGAAGCGTAGCCATCGCAAATAAATCGGGCATCGCTTCTGTACCTGGTCGGTGTAGCCATCGCAAATAAATCGGGCATCGCTTCTGTACCTGGTCGGTGTAGCCATCGCAAAGAAATCGGGCATCACCTCCTGGCTTATATGCAGCTATATCTAAAGCACATACGAGAAGCGTAGCCATCGCAAAGAAATCGGGCATCACCTCCTGGCTTATATTCAGCTATATCTAAAGCACATACCAGAAGCGTAGCCATCGCAAAGAAATCGGGCATCGCTTCTGTACCTGGTCGGTGGTAGCCATCGCAAAGAAATCGGGCATCACCTCCTGGTTTATATACATATATATCATGCAGCTATCTAAAGCATATACCAGAAGCGTAGCCATCGCAAAGAAATCGGGCATCGCTTCTTGGTTTATATATATCATGCAACTATATCTAGAAGCGTAGCCATCGCAAAGAAATCGGGCATCGCCTCTGTGCCTGGTCGGTGTAGCCATCGCAAAGAAATCGGGCATCACCTCCTGGCTTATATGCAGCTATATCTAAAGCACATACCAGAAGCGTAGCCATCGCAAATAAATCGGGCATCGCTTCTGTACCTGGTCGGTGTAGCCATCGCAAAGAAATCGGGCATCACCTCCTGGCTTATATGCAGCTATATCTAAAGCACATACCAGAAGCGTAGCCATCGCAAATAAATCGGGCATCGCTTCTGTACCTGGTCGGTGTAGCCATCGCAAAGAAATCGGGCATCACCTCCTGGCTTATATTCAGCTATATCTAAAGCACATACCAGAAGCGTAGCCATCGCAAATAAATCGGGCATCGCTTCTGTGCCTAGTAGGTGTAGCCATCGCAAAGAAATCGGGCATCACCTTTTACATGCATAAGCTTCGTCCGTACTATACCTACCTAGTATACAATTCTTACCATGCCTCTTCAAAGATATGTGTAGATCACTCGTTCGTGAGGGTAAACCACAAACACTTCCCGTCCCCCTTGTAGTCGTGATATAACAATAACAACAGCACGGGTTAACATTACTGCTGCTGTTGTTGTTGTATCGCGACTACAAGGAGAGAGAGAGAGCGACTGAAAAACACGTCCTATCTCGACAGATGCCAGGCGAAAAAATGAATGTGAGAGGGAGCGGATAACAAAACCTCTACAACTCGCCACGCCCACTCTCGCTCTCTGCCAACGACCAATCAAAAACAGGGGTATCGTGTTACAGTTCCGCTAAACGGTTTAAACCACGCCCCCTTACTTTTGTAACCTGGTGTTTGACAAAACTGTTTCTGTTTTGACAAAACTGTTTCTGTTCTGTTTTGACAAAACTGTTTCTGTTTTCTGTTTTGACAAAACTGTTTCTGTTTTCTGTTTTGACAAAACTGTTTCTGTTTGGACAAAACTGTTTCTGTTTGACAAAACTGTTTCTGTTTGACAAAACTGTTTCTGTTTTGACAAAACTATTTCTGTTTCTCCAGGAGACACCCACGTGATACAATAAAACAGCCCACAGTCCGCAGTCACTCACTTTACCACAGGCTGTCGACGTACGGAAGAGGTGTCATATATAACCGGTCGTTTTTACTGTGGAGGCGATGATTCAGCGAACCAGAAGAGATAAGTATGTTATACTAATAATCTCCTTCACCCTAATCTACGGGTATAGTTTTAATAACCGCGGGTCTCGTATTCCCCCCCCCCCCCCCCACACACACACACCCAGTAGTGTATATATGTGTGTGTGTGTGTTTTTTTTTGACTGCCTTATTTGAGGGGCCCCCACAAAATAGGACCGATAATGATTTTAGACGCAAGGTACATAGTTTTAATAATAAATCAAAAAAAAAAAGGCTGGGGGGGGGGGTGTGGGGTGTGTGGGGCGGGCACACTCGGAATATAACCAAAAATATGCGACCAACAGCTTTTTATGGTTCACAATCAGGGGGCTCTCTCTCTCTCGCTTGGGAGAACGCCATATTTTCCAACACACAGGTCGAATCGGGTTTTTTTATCCTCCCGAACATTTCACAAAGACCAACTTAACTAGTACAGTTACCACAGATGTCGCCGTACGGCATAGACCCGAGATGTCGGGTTGAATTTGTGTGGTTGTACTGTACTCTCAAGGTATGACTGAAAGAGAAAGAAAGAAAGAAAGAAAGAAACAAAATATATATATATAATAGTTTTATCTTATAATTTTATTTCGAAAACAGTTCAATCAGCCAGTTTTATTCTCGAGCCTTCTTTCTTCTCCTCTCGCTTCTTCAGCTTGGCCTCGAGCCGTTTCTTCTGGGCCGCTTCCCGCTTCTTTTTAGCGATCTCCTCCTCTTTGACCATTACGTCGTAAATGTTCTTGTACAACCTGCCGATCGCTTTATCGCCCCATTTCTCCTTGGCAAACATAATCAGTTTGGACTTCATTTCAGTTTCTTCAATTTCCGTAGCCTCGTCGTCGTCGTCGTCGTAGTACAACTTGTTGGCGTACCCTCCGCAGTCGAGGGTTAACTTCTTCACGGGTCTGTCCTCGGACGGCGTAAGCACGGCTTCTAGGTGTTGGGCTTCTATGGCACCGTCCATAGTTTTACAGTATTGAACAAAAAAAAACAGAGAGAGAGAGAAGGTGGTCGCGAAGTTGATGCTGCTCTATGCGCGACAAAACTAATAATGACTGTTGATGATCGCGATACCGTTATATATATATATATATATATAAATGTGTAAACCACGCCCCTTACTTTTTCGTAAACAAACCCAGCTGAGAAAAAAACCATAATATGTAAACCACGCCCCTTACTTTTTCGTACAAACCCAGCGCCACTTCCACGAGAGAGGGGGGGGGGGGGGGGAATTTCCCTTCGGTTTTTTTTTCTCTCACTATCACACTTGTCGCAAATGTTTATGAAACGGGGCCCCATAGGAAAAAAAAGTCGGGCGCCCCCCCAGGTAAGCCTGTCCACAACAAAGAGAGAGATTTTTTTTGTTTTTTGTTGTTTATTTTTTTTTCTGTCTTGAATTTATTTCGAATAAAGCTTAGAAAATACACCCTCCTCATATGTCCTCGTCTAGTACCCGGAGGGAAGAGTCACAGCCCATACAGTTGTCTCCCATAGCCGACGCAGGGGTGTCCTTCCTGTACTCGGAGACACGGCGAGAGAAAAAGTCCGACCTGCCGGACAGCCCCTGATTATTCATAAAGGGAAACGGGTTTTCCTCGAAGTAAAACTCGGAATAGCCCAGCTTCAATAAGACCTGGTCTCCGAGGAACTTAGAATACCGCTTAAGCTTGTCTGAGTCGAGACCCGGGAACACGTTGCCAGCCAAGGCCTCGTCGATGAATTCCGCTTCAGAGTCCACGGCCCCAATCACCATCTCCCTTATGTCCCACTCGTGTACTTTGGCCTCTTCGGGAACGTATTCCTTGTACAGCATACACCCCGCGTCACCGTGCTTACCCTCGTCTCTCGCTATGAATTCGTTGGCGAGGAAGAAACCATCCAAGGGATACTTCTCCGACATCAACCAGTAAATAATCGCGAAAATTACGGGGAACGACAAGCACTCGACTATGGCGAATGCGGCCAGCGACTCGGCGACCCCGTCCGACTCTGTCAGCCATCGCTTCATCCACTTTACTTTCAGCTCCACGGCGTTCATGTGCGAAGCCGCGGCAAACATTTCGCGTTTCTCTTCTGGGTCGGTTATGTACTCGTCGATCGCACGGGCGTAAACCTCAGCGTGCACGTTCTCCTGGGCCGTTTGTATATCGTACATACACTTAACCTCTGCGGCCGGCATGCTCTTCAGAAGGTTGGCTTGTATATTTTCGTTCACCACCCCGTCCGCCACGTTGAAGAAACCCATGATATATTTCATAAGCCTTTGGATGCCGGGTGGGAGAGCGGTAAAGTCGTCCTTTTCGAACGAAACGTCTCCTGGCGTCCAGAAACAAGCCCTCTGGTCAACGTACATGTCCCACACGAGCTTGTGTTTGATAGGGAACAGACAGAAGCGAGACTCGTCTTTTACCCAAAAGTCGGGCCTGTAGGCCTCGAGAGCATTTCTCTCTTTGATTCGATACATCTTTTTCAACATAAACGTGTTGTCAGAAAAGTTAGGGTTATACCTGATGGCGTCTATTAGGACCAAAGCTGGATACCGACTGAGAGCCCGGACTATTTCTTCCTCGGCAGCGTCGTTGGGGGAGAAGAAGACATCAGAGGCCTGCATGATTTCGTAGTATAAGTAGCGAAGAGAGAAAGAGAGAGAGCGAGAGATGTAGATGTAGTTGTAGATGAAACGAGAGCGGTTTGCGGAATGAAAAATTTCATCGAATAACCCCTCCTTAAATAACATTTCGAATTTTCTCTTTAGAAAAAAACCATAAACCACGCCCCCCCCCCCCCCCCCTCCTTATTTTCGTACAAAAAAACGAGCCATTCACTATGAAGAACGTCGAGGAGATCAGACGGTTTTCAACCGTGCGAGCAATCGTGTTTTGGAACGGAGACTACTCTAACCAGCTGGTCCGTCTATGTATGTGGGAATATATATTCAAGCCACTCGGAATGGCCCTACCTGACGACGACGTTAAATACAAAACTACCGTGGACATGGTCTTGGACTATGCGCTGATGGGGTCTCTGACGTTCGAAGACGAACTCGTAAATAACATCAAGGCGTTCACGCCACTACCGTCTAAGGGATTACCCCCTGGCTATCAATACTGGAAAGTTGCCTCGAAGTACTATTCGGGCTCCATAGAAACGGTCGCCACATCTAAATCCATGGACGTCTCTAGCCACGTCGTCCAGGCGAGGTCGTTCGAAGATATCGAACCCAGCCCGGCGTTGAACATGTCTGACCTCACCTACGACCCGGAGGCGCTGCGGTTTCTCCACGACCTGTCTTTCAGCAGGTATCACGAAAACTCCGTTGGGACGACCCGGTCTTTGGTGAAATACATGAAGACGAAACTCGGGGTACCCACCCAAAACATACACGTGGGAAGTTTCCTGTGGTCGCTGGTCAAATCCCATAAGTCGACTCTGGCTTGCAAGCTAGTGTTCCACGCGAGGCGTATACACGGGTTCTGTCTGGGCAAGCGCAACAAAAACCTGATGCGCCTTCTAGAGACGTTTACGGTAAAAATATGTCCGTGGTGCTGTAGGCCAGTGAACGTGGTCGTGAAGAAAAAGTCTTCCGCGGGCGCGGCACACAGGTCTCACGTGTTTACCGACGACTACACGCAAGAGCCGCTGTATTGTATGGAGAAAAATAACAGGGGCATCATGCACTTCCCACTGGTGTCTTTCGGGAATGACGGAGAAGTCTTCGCCAACGACCTCGAATGGTCCATCAACAACGGATTAACGCGCGTGTTTACTGTACGGACGACATCCACGGGCGCTAAAATGATCATCTACAACAAAAAAACGGGAGGAGAAACGTATGTTCCCACTGGAGCAGAGATGAACCAATGCGGGGACTGTCTCGGGTGCAGCGGAAAAAACACAAATTAACTGGCGGTACCCGATTGATTTGGGTTCTGACTTTCGACCGAAAAATCGGACTCATTCTGACAAACCGCGAGATTATCGGGGGGGGGGGGGGGTATTTGTGCGTTGTAGTACTAGTAAATTAGTCGTGAGCGGGGTGGACAAATAGAGAACAACTGGGATGAACATAGTGGCCAACGTCGTTCAGTCCCGCTTATGGGTCAAAGGGTGTGACAGCGGGATCGTGTTTCAAGATAGCTCTGACTGGCAGTTTTTCTACTCTCTAGAAGGAACCGAAACTAAACTCTGGCACGTCATTTTCTACAACCCCGCGGACGGCGCCCTAAATCTCAGAAGCCCTGTTTTAGACCTTAAGGTTACCAACGTCATACTTCAACCTTACTCCTACGTCAGCAACGTTTACCAGCTGATTTTAGAATACAACGGGAAGACGATCGAGCTCTGGCAGACAAACACAAAAAAGACCCCCCCTGTCAAACGGCCCATCGGAAATGGTGGAATCGTCGCGACCCCGTGTTCGCAGACTTACATGTGCGCTCCTGCTATACTGTTCAACGATTCCTTGTATCCCATGAAAATAAACCCGACTCAACACGCTCTTCTGGATAAGACGGATTTTATTTCGACAGTGGCCGGTTATCAAACGTACAGCGGTAACCCCGCGGATCACTCCAAACATTATCCCAAAACCTGGATACCGACCGTGTACGTGGACTCGGAGACATTCGCGGTGTCCTTCGAGGTAGTTTACCACGTCCCTAGGAACCCCAGAGAGTGTTTGGAGTGTAGGTGTTCAAAGAACGGCCGTTGGAGTACTGACGTTGCGAACTTATTGATCAATCATTAGAGTGAGTCGTGTCAGCCCGTGGCCTTGAACTCGAGTGTTCCAGGTCACACCGCCGAACGAAAATTATGTCACAAGCCTGGATCGTCGATTCACACATCGCGGAAGCTATATACGAAGTCGCCAGCTCTCACCACATGATGTAAAAGACTCTTTAGTTGAAGGCTACGTGAAGAAAGAGAAGATATAAATCAGAACTTTCTTATATGTTTTCTTTTTTGTTTTCATCTGGAGTAAAAAAAAAAATCATGATCCATCGACCAATGTGTTTTTTTTTTGCGTTTGTTTCTTAACTCAAACCATTACGAGGTTCCCCCCCCCCCCCCGTTTCCGTTTCGAAAAGTTATTCATCGCCTTGCGTATGACGGATAGCTACGAAGATATCTCTGGACGGTTTAGACTTGAGCGGGTTGAACACGAAGCTCCCTCTCATGTTGGTTGATGCCGGTTAACTGCTGGGTAGCGTCGTGGTACAGCCGAATGTTTTGACCGTCGCGAGAGATGGATACCACCATTTTTCTGCTTATACCACAAACGAAAACAACGAGTTTGTTTTATATACATATATGTTTTATTTCAAAATTCAAACGACGAGTGGGCAAACGCATCTACAGGCCAGCCATGGGGGAATACAATGGGTCAAATGTTCCGTCTTCAAGTTAGCTATACGATAATCCGCCATCGGCCCGTGGGCCAAGGCCATGTACACCGCCATCACCAAGCATGTTATCGCGTCGTCCGTGACGTTCTTGGCCGTCTTGCCGGTGTATTTTCGATCCCGGTAACTAAACTGTTTGATCTCGTCCACGATATGCTCCAAGGTACACACGTCTTTCGTGAAAGCGCCGTACTCGGTGGTGTTGGCTATCGTAAAGTGTGTAGTGTGGCTGGTGTTGAGGTAGTTGGCCACCCTGCTGAAGATGTGTTTCTTGTGAGAGCCGAGACAGTACCCGTAGGTCACTTTACGGCCTTTATATACGTCGGCGTAATTGAAAAACTCGCACTGTCTCTTCTGCACCAGCTTCTTGGCGCCCAAGTCGACCCATGTGTTATAGAATGACCTAACGGCGTCGGGGTTACTGTTACGTTCGATGGCGACGAAAAAATAGCTCTTGATGCCCCCTGATTGACCCACGATCGTGGTTACGCACTTGGTGTACATCTCTTGCATGATGTCCGAAACTCTACCGAGGTCGCTGTGAGAAAGCAGTTTCCTGTCTGAGAAGCACAACACGGTGCTCTTGGTACCCACTAGTCGGACGCACATGATGGCGATGGCCGACTGCTCCGTGGCGTGATAAGCGGGGTCAATGTATATCCAGTACGTCGCGTAACCAGACACGCAGGGTATGTCCGTGAGCCGTATGTGAGTCTCGGGATTACGCATGTGGTTTATCAGCTGATTATTGAAAACCGCCCTGTTGGCCTCCGCGTTGGCTGAGTCATACTGTCCGTGGGCTATATCCTCGGGTCTGATGACGCCCAATTCGTTCTCGTAAGACGCTTCCGACCGGGTGATGACGCCCTCGAAGTTCTTGTTGGCGTTGTCGTAGACAATGTATCTCGGGGCAAACATCTTCCTATAACAGCCCGTGTGGGACGAACTGTACTGCACGTGACGTCTGTCTAAGCAGAAATAACACAGCCTATATAGGTTGATCGTCGTGCACTTGCGTGCCATGTTAACGACCAAGTTGAGGAGGGCATCCTTATCGCTGGAGATGGGGCTAGATAGAAAGCCGATCTTCGTGTGCTCCCTCTGAATCATGGCGTTGATGACCGTATAGCTGTTTGTGGGCACGCTGAGGGCCTCGTCCAAAAACCCGATGCTGGGGTTGATGCCCCTGAGGGACATCGGAAGGCGCGCCGAGGCGTAATGCAAGCGGCTGCTTGACCCGTCCTTGAATACCAGAATGATAGTGTCTTCGTGTTTCTGCAAAAAATAGCCGTACACAGAGGCCGGGAAATAGGTTTGCAACGTTTTTTCGATATCGTCTTTTGTGGAACAAATCAAATTTTTGCGGTGAGCCATACAGAATATCACGACCCCCCTAAAGGTCATCAGGGCGACCGCTGTCGCCAGCTTGATGCAAGTGGTTTTACCGAGCCCTCGGGGTATGATAGACATGTACTGTTTGCCCGTGTATTTCTCTCTCATCCTATCCACGGACGCTATCGGAAACCCCAGGTAAACGTCATTACACCCAAGTATCATGGCCGTGAGCAACGCCTCGGATGTATCGTTGAGACATTGAAAGAAACACACCTCGTAAAAAACCGACTTTTGAAACACTTCGTGAGTCGTGGCCCCGTCGGGTATAACGTCCCTGTGGATCCTGTCGAGGAACTTGACATAGTCACCCATGTCTTTCAATGTTTGTTTTAAGGTTTCTACAGCCATGCCCACGGAACCGACTTCGGGCTCGTCGTATATTCCCTTATACGGGTCTGGTTCTACCGGGTTCATCGTTAGGTAGGGGTTGTGAGTGAAGAACATTTTGTTCATTTGCCTACTCTGGGGGGTGTCGTACAACATGCGCTCGTAAATGTAAGAAGTAGCCTTCTTGGTCAACAGGTCTGCCCATTCGTCGTCTCCATCGTCCGCTGGGCCCCATAGACCGCCTCCGGACAAATAGATTTCGAACGAACAACGGGCCGGAGAAGTCACGAGCACGTCGTTCGTTTGTCTAGAAAAACCTGAGTCTTTCACCCGCCTATTCTTGAATGGCGTGTTGTACGGAGTAGTGTCCTCATCCGAGTCTTTTAGGGGTCTTTTGATAGAAGCCATTTCACGTTGAGTAAGCGAATGAGGTGTTCGTAAGAACGAGGCGGATTACTACATTTCCCCCTGTGGTTCTCATACAAACAGAGTTGAATTCCGACAAACTTAGACCTCCACGTCCCAGGTCTCGGTTTGTCGTAATTTTGTGTTTAGTTTATGCTCGGCCCCCATACTGTCTTTAACGATTTCGAGCGAGCAACGGGCAGGCGTTTGTTTGTTTTGTTTCGCTAGAAAAGCCTGTTGTACTTGGTCGTACGGACCGCCAAGAGATGTTCGCAAGCGCCCCGGGGTAGACTTTTATCTATACCCCTTTTCGATACCACGGAAGACGTTTCTCCGGGGGGTCTGGGGCATACGTAGTCGGTCCACCCGATGTCCGTGTAAGCATCCGTCAGAATGCACAGAGGACATATAAAATCCGTCATCAACTCATCCATAGCTTTTTTCGGGAAACAAATATACCCCGACATTCTACTTAAACTATCGTATACGTCACCTTGAGCTGTTTTGGAAAGTTGTTTACCTCAGTTATCAATAATCGGCTAAATATATACTGTGAAAGCTATGAAACTATTTCGGAATCGCAAACGGGTTTCCGGAAAGGATATTCCACACTTGACAACTGTTTCGTCATTCAGTCTATTATAAAGTATTACCTGAATTCAAAGCGGAAACTGTATTGTGCCTTTGTAGATTTTTCCCAAGCATTCGACTCTGTATGGAGAGACGGACTGTGGTACAAATTGTTGAAATCCGGAGTCTCCGGGAAATGTTTTACGTTAATTAAGAACATGTACGGTTGTATTAAGTCGTGTGTGTCTGATGGCCACACATCCACTGAATTGTTCCTATGTAAATCAGGTGTAAGGCAAGGTGAAAATTTATCACCTCTTTTATTTTCCTTGTTTTTAAATGACCTAGAACAATTTTTTGATAGAAATGAGGTACCCTGTACTAATCTTCTTACTGATACAATCTCAAGAAAATTAGATATATACATTCGTATTTTTGTTTTGTTATATGCTGATGATACTGTTATTTTATCTGAATCGGAACAAGGGCTACAGCATGCCCTTGATGTGTTTGATAACTATTGTGAAAGATGGGCCCTTAACATCAACACAGAAAAAACCAAAGTTTTAATTTTCTGTAAACGTAAATCAAGAAAAATACTCCCCGAATTTAAGCTTAATGGCAAGAGTCTTGAAATAGTTGATAGTTACTGTTACCTTGGGGTCCAATTCAAGTACAATGGTGTTTTTACTGAGGCCAAAAAACACATGGTTAACCAAGCAACAAAAGCACTATTTGCGCTCATCAGAAAAGCCTCGTGTTTATACTTGCCCATTGATTGTATACTGAAATTGTTTGACAAAACTGTTTTACCAATATGTCTCTATGGATGTGAAATATGGAGTTATGAAAACTTACAACAAATTGAACGCTTTTATCTAAAGTTCTTAAAAAATCAACTCTCGGTAAAATCCAGTACAGCTAATTATGCAGTTTATGGTGAACTGGGTGTTTTCCCTCTATACATAGCTATTTATAAGAGAGTTATATCCTTCTGGTTAAGACTAATTAGTGGTAAACAATCAAAGACTTCATTTATTCTCTATCAGTTATTGTTAAGCCTAATTGACACAAATTGTTCCCCATTGTTAAATTTCATAAGAAATATTTTATGTGAAAACGGTTTTCAGAATGTATGGCTGTGTCAGAAAGTTGTCCATGTAGATAGATTTGTAAATAGTTTTGAACAGCGACTGAAAGACCAGTATACCCAGAAATGGTGGACAGATATTATATCTTCGCCAAAAGGAATATCCTATAGAATTTTTAAATTAGATTTTGGTATGGAAGATTATCTCCTTAACTCCAGCAAAAAAATCAGTAAAACTCTGTGTAAATTTAGAACAAGTAACCATCGTTTACCAATTGAGACAGGCCGATGGCAGAATATAGAACGAAAGGATCGATTGTGTACCCTTTGTAAAAAAAATACTATTGGAGACGAATACCACTTTCTTTTAATTTGCCCATCCTTAAATGCACTGAGAAAAAAATATTTACCAAAAGATGTGTATTCGCGCCCAAGTGTATATAATATACATAGACTGTTTGATTGTTATGATAGAAAGCAATTGTTTGACCTTTATAAATTCATTACAGAAGGTATGAAATTGTACATATAAGTCTGTATTTGTATATACTCCGCCATTTATCACTTATTATGTAACTTGTTATCCTCTCGTGCCACCCTGAGTGGCAAAGAGTGAATAAATGAATTGAATTGAACTACAGTAACCCACGGCCGTACCCTCGTCATCGTCGTCTAATCCCAAGACCATCCTTTTCCAGCTCTCCACGGTACGTTTAAACTCCGTAGGAGTACCCCCCCGGCCGCCACCACCCTCCCTCACGCATTGATGGTACAACGCCAAGTTACATGAATTTAACCCAAAAAATGCAATGTTTTGTTCGGGTAGTTTATTAGAAGCGGTTAAAAATGAAAGTTTGTCGGCACAGCGCCGTTTAAAGTTTATAAAATCATCGTCCTCGCATTTACAATCGTTCAAATAACACATCAAATGCAAAAGTTTCCTGGACTGTGAGAATCTATGCGTGAGGGCGTCGTGGGTTCGTTTGCATTTTAAGAGTTCTGCGTCCATCTCTATTTGCCAGTAGAGCCAAATCCACCGGCTCCTCTCTGAGTAGAGTTTTTCAATCGCCGGATGGTATCCTCATCAGCAGTGTAATACTCCGATTTCAGATGATTGAAAAGAGGGGCGGGTGTCATTTGGGCAATCCTATCGCCCGCTGTAACGATAAACGGGACGTCCGATCCGTTGTAAAGGCTCACGAATAGCTCCCCTCTGTAATGGTTGTCGATGACCCCACCGACCGTGATAAGACTATTGGAAGCTACGCTGGACCGGCCCTTAATCTGCATATAAAGGCCCGTTGGAGGTATTACATAGATGCCAGTAGGGATACGCTCCGTCTTGGAGGGACGCACTATACAGTCCACGAGAGCCGCTATGTCGTACCCGGCATCATTTTTATGCTTCCTCTTGGGGGGGTGTTTTACCGCGGGCACCGAGAAAAATTTCGTGGTGTCGTCAGAGGGCTCCAGTAGGTCCATCCTTGACAGTTCGTCTTCTTCGAACGAGCTTTCTGTGGCGGAGTCGGATACAGCCGACGCGTTCTTTTGCTCCACGAGCAGGTTGATGTTGTTCGCGTTGGCCACATACACCAGTTCTTCCTCGGGGGTCAGACTGTGGTTTTTGTCCTTCCGCAGCTTGTTCGCGATGTCCCTGCAGACATTCAAAAAAGGGTCGTCGACGTCCCACCGTTGCAGAGAAAACAGGGGGGGTGAACTTTTTCTTTCACAGTGACGACGCACGCTGCTGGCGTACCCAGACACCATCGTCGGGCGCCGTCCGTCTACCACATGGTAATACATTCTGGTGTCGTTCGAATACCTGGGTGTGCCCCAAAACACGTCCAAATGGATGTATTTTCTACACACGTGTGTGAGACTGATCTCGCGTTTAAATCTGATGTAACCGGAGTATAGGCTACCGTCGTCTTTGGAAGGTGCGATGACCAGCCGGCGTACCTTGCCTTTCCATAGACTTCTAATCTCTGCCAAGGTTATATTAGGACGAGCCAAGATCTCGAAGGACCAAGCGGTAGAGACGGGATTAGAAGACATTTTTACTCGAGTAGGGTAGACCGAATAATGCTGGATTATACGATAGCCGGCCGCTTTTATGGGCAAACTTGTCAATTGATACCGCCCATCAGAAACTCCCACTTTCGTAAACAAATCACGGCCAGTTTTTGTACGAAAGAGACCCCCTCCCCCTTTTGTTCGTCATTAGTTCGCTGTACACGAGGGAGAGAGGATATGCGGCCGTTGAGTGAAATTTCGGTCGAAGAAATGCGCGAGTTTAAATGGGAACAGATGACCCGTCATTTAGTGTTTAAGACGTTTTTCCCCAACCCCGATACATATTACGCGGTGACGCCGCAAAACCTTCTGGAAAACGGTCATATAACCGGCGCTCACCCTATGGACGAGCGCGTGGACTGCGTTCTCTTCCCAACGGCCTTCAAACGAAACCTATTCAGACTCTACGCCACGATAGCCTTCGTCACTGCGAGAGTGCAACTTGGGCATGTCAACGACCATCTGACGAAACTTAAAGCCATCGAAATAGCCCACGGTAGCATCGTACAGACGTACTTTTCGACCGAAGAAATGAGGGGAGTTGCGGTCGCCCTCGGAGACATCTACACAATGCTCTTCAAGGACGTTATAGAAGGGCCCACGGGTGCCACTTCAGAGGCTATGGATATCATCTGAGTCAGTCTCGGGTACCTGGCGTCGAAGTCTCTCCTGGGGAATAATTTCTTTGTGAAAAACGTCAATAAAATGGACCCAACCGGAGCAAACCGCCCGTCTTTGTTGTTGCATTCGGTGTCTTTTGATACGTGTAGCCTGAAATACACAAAGTTGCGTCTGAGGGCGTTGAAGAGGCTGACGAGAGCTAGAATGGCCGGCCCCGGCCTCGTGTAGTCGGCCGTGTACCTCTCGGGGTCTTTTCTCTCGTATTCGTCCAAATAGTATTTAATAGCGTCGACCTCTGAAGACTCGGAGCATTTTACTGACGCCATGGAAATACCTTACACGGAGTTTGTGATCGCCGACTCGCTTTCGATCGCGGTGAGATCGAGGGGATTGTCGCCTATAAATAATACGGCCGTACACACCCCGCCTAACCCCCTGGGTCAGCTAGATATCGTTTTCGAGTCGGTGGCGAAGCTATACGGATGCAACCTGTACCTCGCTGACGCCGTCAGGGGTGTGTTGACTGTTTACAACTCAAACCCTGCCAACCCCAACGTATTCATCGAGCGTACCCCCACTACATTTTTCGCGTTTGACGGGGAAGACTCTTCAAGGGACAAAAATAAGTACCTGAAGTACCGTCATTACACTCCTTCGGAGGAGTTGGACGAGCTTCAAGAAGAAGAAGAAAAAACAGAAGCGATCGACGAAGACTTTATCGGAGAAGCCTCGGGGTGGTATTACAACGTGTTAAAAACCGACCCGAGAAGTCCTTATAACACGACACCGAGGAACGTCCATGCAGCGTCACCTGGCACACCCTGCGACGGCGGTCGGTACAACATGATAATTCAGTGTCCAAGAGCTAGCATCACTCACGTGTTCGGATACTCGCCCCGAGGTCTTGTCGTGTTCCCTCAGTCTACGGTTCACACGGACAAACTAAAAACACCCTTATTACACGTACCCCACGGGTACGGTATATGTTTGATCTCGGGGGTGCGTGAAGTTTTTTGCGTCGACTCGACATTTACCCCGGTAATATCATTCGATTTTTTGTCTCAGCTCGCGTTATTGATCGGGGGGTTGAGTGAAGACGGTTCGTTGGCTGTCTTGGGGGACCCCGTGATTACCGACTTGAGTGAACTTGTGGAATCGGACATCGCCCTCAGGTACAAGAACATAAGAATCGGGGAAGATTTCGTCAACGGGGAATGCTCGTACGTGTACGAGGCCGGTGATCGCGGGGGGGTCCCCCAGACAAGTACGTTGAAATATATAATGTCCAGGTGGGGTATCGCCGCGCCGGTATTATGCACCCCGCGGTCTATACTGTGCACCAACCTGGACACCGTAGAAAAACTTCTCTCCGTGATCACCTCGTACCTACCTAAGGGTGATAGCTCGTCCGTGCTATACACGACCATCAGACAATTCGTGAATTTTCTGTACCGCGCGGGCTACTCCGAAGCTGTACCGAAATACGAAGAGTTGAACGACGCCTTTGTTGCGTACCAGAACATTAAGCTAATCAACAGTCAGCTCGCCTCCTCACAAGGCTCGCTAACGATCGACCTATCGCCATTCACAGGACACACGAAAACACAATTAGACATGGAAAACTGGCAAGAAAAAAAGTCGAGGGTACAATATACTACGTTTGAAATATAAGTTTTTTTTTTAATTATTATTAACGAAATGGTGGAGCCGAAGGGTAAACTACCGCTCTCTCCTCCTTGGTGACCGACGAAGTAGTTCCATGGTGACCGTCATACCACTGTCCGTTTGAACACAGTGCGGTGGATTCTACCCACGGGTACAGCCATGTTGGTTGTGTATTCATCTCCTGTAAGTGCATCAAAGTGCATCCTGACGTAGACCGTAGGTTCTCGATGAGACGCCTAGTATGTTTTCGAACGTAATACTGGGACTTTCCAGACTCCTTGAGGGATAACTTAGAGTGGTCCACGGTAAGCACCGTAGGGGGTGGTATGGGGGCTGATGTAACGGTCGTGTTTTCAATGACAATAGTAGCCAGCCGGTCTTGAATATACCGCACGAGGGTGTCCATATGTTCTCGCGACACCACGGTTGGAAACGCCACCGACACTATGTTTAGCGGCAGGGAACCCCTTTCTGCTTCCTTCTTTTTCGATTTACTAAACATTTGTTTTTATTTGTGTTCTTGCCGCGTTCGCCGATAGCGTACGAATGAAGGCGAAAAAAAAAAACCTCCGTATAAACAAGCCGCGGTTCAGAAAATAGTTATCTCTGATTTGTTAAAAGGGAGCTGTCAATCACTGGGGTAGCTAATAACAGAACTAGGTCATGGATGGAAATTTATTGTCAATAAAGTCTGACCTTGAACCAACAATGAACTCGTATGACAGGTCTTCATAAAACATGTACAGAATGTTCCCAGAAACTCAGGATTTTGTCAGCTGACCTAAAAACCCGTTCTGACATGTTCAATGCGGTTCTGGCCGGATTGGACTTGAATTTTCGGGGTTATAAATAAAGAGATTCTTTCCATTTTAATTCATTCCACACTAATCACTCAGCATGGAAAACTCTGAAAATAGCTGGATTGACGACGTTTTTATCAACCCGGGCTTACCTTCCGCCGACAACATTGTTCTCGACGAAGATTGCTTATACGCCGATCTCGACAAGTATATTCCAGTCACACCACCCACGGAGCCGGCTGACAATACGACCCACATTGGTACTACTACCCCTGCTGCTACTGCCGCCACACCTTTTTTTTGGAGGCCTATGACGGTTGACACAACGCCCGAGGAGAATTATCGCACTGTAAATTTTACCATTGGTACTACTACTCCTGCTACCCCCCCTACTGCAACCACACCTTTTGTTCGGAGGCCCAAGCCCCGTCAGTATCGACGTCGTAGATACCGTACAGGCAGAAACAGTGCTTGGCGTGAACACCAGCGAGAGAATCAAGTAGAACGCCACCGGTTCGGTGAATACAACGAAAACCTCAGACGGCGGTTATATCTAGAATCGAAAGACTACCTTAGAAACCGGTCAGAAACAATATCAAATCGGTGGTTGTGTAGAAGGAATAGGCTGATTCATCATCGAATATCTGGTGAGGAAGTGACTCTAGAAAGTTTCATAGAGGCATTTTTAGCGGAAAACCCAGAAATATCCGAGGAGAACGCGTCCAAATGCATAGTCCCGTTGATGATGGTATTAAGCCCCCAATGGCTTCCATCCCATCCCGACCTCGGTCAGAGAGCTTCGGAATTTTACCAAAGATATTTCGCTTGAATAGCGGCGAAAATGCCTGGTTGTATACCGGAAGCCTGCCGCGGGGGACGGCAGTCATATTAAACATCGACTCTGGTAGTGCGGAGGTTGACGGATACCCCTTACATAGACACAACACTCTTACTGGAGACAATGATTATTTTGTTCAGTCTTGGGTCGGCTGTGTGTTTACGGTGCCACCCAACGTAGTTGTGTTGCGTACAAAAGTTTCGCCTCTGTTTCATGAACTCATCAGTGAAGAGTTTACAACGGCGAAGCGAGTGCTCGTACTAGATACCACCCACAACGTTGCTCTGACGATGGCCAACACCGCTTACAGACTACAAGATGGTCCATCGAAGAGCCAATTCCTCGTCAATCTGGATGTAGCGGGGAATTTCGGAGTGATGTGCGTGTATCCAATGAAGAGAGGCTGCGTCCCCCCCACCACCCGCTGGATCATCTCCCTGAGCACAAGCTCATGTTCTTAGGACATAGGACTGACTCTGACGGCGCAATGCGGGATGTTGCACGTATCATCGAGTCTACGTTTGGGATGGCCGACAATCTAGTGGTGTATATGAACACCGCACGTACCTCCGATAGCGAAGTGGTGGACGTAGTCTCTTGCTTGGGACTAACACAGGTGGTAACCACGAGTGACCGGAGATTCTTTTCCCTCTCTAGAACTTTGAATGACTGTGGAGTGTCCCAGTTGACCCCGGTGATTTCTGACAATGAAACGGACCGTGATAATGTGCGGCGCAACGTGTTTCTCCAGCGATATAAGACTCAACACTTTACCTGTGAACAGCTGGCACCCGGCGACAGTAGGTTTTATGAACAATTACCCGCTAGTATGTTGCCCTTGGGAACCGCCTACACCCACAAGGCTTACCAGCCGGTGTCGGACAAACTATGCAAGGTGTTCGCCGCGGTGTCTGGATTCGAGGAGAGACTCATGGGGTTCTGGGGATTTGTGATCGTGGACGGCAGCGGACGCCACCACACGATTATCCCGAAGGAACGGGTTCGCACTTTGAACATGGTTTTCGTCTCGATGTTCGACGAACGTTTTCATGCCTTCATTCAATAAATTTTAAGAAAAAAAAAAACAAACTTGTTTGTATGGGTTGGTTTTGTTTTTTATTGTTGTTTCGTTGCGCCATTCATTGTTGTTGAGGTACCTTAAATGTAGGATATACTTTGACGTGTTCCGCTTGTGGGTAAAAAGCCGTCTTCAGAGCGGAGGTGACTGTGGCGTACAACGCCTTGTCAGAAGGTACGGATTGAATGTCCGTGTCTACACCATACTGCGCTTTTGAGACCTCTTTCGCCACTTGCCCGCACCAATGGTTGTGTATCTGGGAGTGAGTGGTGATGTCCCCGAGGGAGTCCATTAGGTTAAAAATGTTTGGGTCGACGACCACCGGAGCGTCTTTAGAGATGGGCTGAGTGCGGAGGTACACTAGGGTGATAGTGGCGTCTTTTCCACAGTCCCCGATAGATATAACGAAACCCTCACATATGAACTTGTTGGTCACGTAGAAGCGGTTTAACGCGGCCACGGCGTCCTCGTGAACGAACGCCCGATTTTTCTTTTTCATCACTTCAGCCACACCCACGGGTATTTCGAACTCGCTTTTGACCTTAGTCAACCAAGTTCCGTAATCCCTTAAGATTTGATCCTCTGGCGCGACTTTAGTTTGCTCTTGGGGCGGGAAGACGCAATAAAAGTCGTTGTAGATAACGTATCGTCTGTGCGTTTGCGCCCCAGACCGCAACGTTAGTGGCAGCACGCGCACGTCCGAGGTCTTTTTTTTGTTGGCGGACAAAACGGCGTCCATTACGACGTCTCTGTCGGCTCTCACGAGCTTGAGGGCGTCGTTAACCTTGAACCCCTTTTGGAGCCGTTTGATGCGCCTGTTGTAGCGCATTTTTGCTATCCATCTGCCCGCAGCCAGCATGTCGATTAGTATAAGTATTTGTACGATTGAAAGAAACGGGGTTTTTGCGTCATCAACATTCGTTCGATCCAGCGTGATTTACACTCACGCACGCCGAACTAATAATGAATAATACCGTGCAAATCATCGCCAATGACCCGGCCCCCCAGTCGGCCTCTGCGGGCGCCCTAAGTGCTCTCAATGAGAACCTCAACACGAGGGTGTGGCTGCACAACGAGGTCACCTCTTACAGCTCGAGGCCCTCTTTGTCGCAGGCCGACATCGCCCACAAGATAGAGATGATCATGGGCACTAAGCTGATCTCCATGATCAATTCTCGTCTAGTGGAGTCCACCTTCGGCCTAGCCCACCATCACGCTATGACCGGAGAGCCTATCGCCGAAGACTTCGGACTCGTCTACATGTACAAAGTGGACAACACCGACGCGGGCACTCAGGGGTACTTACCTTCTCAGGCTGGCACCTGTGTGAAAATCATTGACGTGGACCGCACCGTGTCTCCACCGGAACCCACCACGGTCAACATCAGGGTCAACAAGGACACTTTCAAAAAAGTCGCGTCGTTCCTCAAGGCTATCGATGGGTACTGGTTGACGGTTAAGCAGGAGAGGCTAGCTATCGGACTACCGCCCACGGCCGACTTTGACAACCCCACCCTGAAGTTGGCGAGGGCCGAGTATCAGAATTTCAAAAGCGCCCTAGACATTCGGTTGGACGCGGCAGCCAAGGCCATCAATCGGGGGCAGAATACTGCTTCTCTGCTGATGATGGTCGACCAAGCCCCTTCGCTCGCCACGCTGCCCCGCAACCTTAGATACAGAAACATTCACGACAGACGAGACTTGGTCAGAAGAATGATAAGCATCGTGCCCCAGATGGCGTTCGGGCTAGATAAGATGGTGGGGATAGACAAGGGCGATCGTAGTTCTTCTTACAGAGTGTTTGGAGAGGCCCTGCAGATTTTCGACCTCCACACGGACAGATCGGCTCGACTCGACGGCCTCGACGGGTGGTTGAGCGGTCCAAACGCTCCTTTTAGGAACCCCGACGTTATCGCCGTGACGACCAGGAGGGCCATCACGAAGCTTCAACGGTTGGGTATCGCTTCCTCTGCGGAGGTAGACATGCATCAGATCATGACGTCAGTCACCCTCGCCGACGCGGACATGAAGCCGATCAACACCACTGCCCCGCAGTTGTCGGTCACGACTTCCAAATGGGGCTACACCAGGAACCCTGACACTCAGTTAGCGAAGAGAGTCATCACTACCAAGAACCACAAGATCGACTACGCCTGCGTGGATAACAAAAACGTCGTATTCGTGGCCACGGACGACGGTGGCCTCGCTAGGAACGCGGCTCACAAGTCCGGTTTGACAACCCTGACCCAGTTCGATTTCGCAGTACCCACGGGCGTGAGTTTTTCCCAAAACGGAAACATACCCCACGGGCCCCCGCGTCAATGCACGACGTTCACCAACGAGACCCAGTGTAGGTATACCCTGTCGTGTTACCAGCTGAAAAATTTTCTCTATTCGTTCTTCGCCATCGATTCCAGCCAGAACTTCAATTACGGCACCATGAAAGACGCGGAAGTGGCTATGGCAAGTATGGTGTTCTTCCGGAAACCCAAGAAGAGTGATGTAGAAGGAGGAGAAGAAGAAGACGAAGAAGACGCTCTAACTATCTTGACGAAAAACAAGTTTATGCGGGACAACTACTACTACAACAACGACATCATGGCCAACAACGTTATCGGGGTGCTGACGAACATTACTTCTCCGGCCCTCCAGTCGCTCTTCGATGAGAAAGAGGGTAATGAAGAGGCGGCGACCACGGACAGAGACCACGTGAAGGCCATAGTAGAAAACTACCTCACGAAGCGCCGCATACCTTTCAAGGAGGACGACTTCAAGAAAGTCTACTCAACCCTCTACAATCTGACCAACTACGACGCCATCCAGTATCTGGGGCACATCAACATGGGCTTTGGGGTGATATGGATCAAGCCCACGCACATTCAAGCGGACAGCATTTTACTGTCCAGACCCGCGGGCTTCGCTCATTTCGGTGGGGCTCCCGTGCAGCGTCGCAACCAGGACCTGTCTGACGAGTCCAACTCTATCCTGTTCACTTCAGTGGCTCACTCCACTACCTACAGGCAGTCTCTCGCGCAGTATCCAGCGGTCATGTGGAACAACGCTTCTTTCGTTGAGTCGGTAACTACAACCACTAACGCTGTCATAGACCCCACAAACCCCCAGCAGTGCACGGACGCGTTGAACCATCTGCACACCACGGGAGGGATCGGACTTGAGCAGAAAACCTTCAACAAAGACATCCGCGGTGGCGACGGCTGGTGGGGTCTCATTTGCCCCCCGTTCATGGACATAGAGTACATGTCCAAGCCGTTCAACCCGCTAGGACGCATGGGTACCCCTTACAATAGTCTAGAAGAGCACACCCAAAAGTTCTTCGACCCCACCGTCAACGACGTAATACATCCCAACGTATACACCACCAACCTCGTCCACACTGACATGTGGAACAACATCAACACTCGCTTCCTGTATGACCAGGAGATGTTCATGAACCCCGATTTTCCCTTCTACAAATACATGAACTACAGCCCGGTCGCCGAAGAAGCCCTGTCTTCCACGGAGAACGCCATCACGAGAGACATCAACCGCACCATCAACATGACCCGAACAGACGCGGAAGGCGTGGCGGTGAAGGGTGAGTCGAACCTCTCAGAGTTTATCGGCGCGGCCATCCCCAAGACCTGCTGGAGTGACTCAGATCTAGCCACGGGGGTTATCGAGAGAAACGACTTTAAGAAATCGTTCAGCTACAACGTCAACTCCATATTGACGAAGGGCGACACTTCTTTCTTCTTGAACGGGGACGTCTTCGTGGGTAAATGGGATATCGGACTCGGCGAGTACGCTTATTTGTAAAGAATGAGAGGGGGAAAACAACAAACCCACGGACGATATAAATCTCCTTTGTTAGTATTAGTACGATACCCCCCCCTCCCCATCTCACAACTATATATATATAATAACGGTTTTGTTCATATGACCTAGTGCACCCCTCCACACTCCGAAATCATGTTCAAAGACTACAAGTACGTCCGCATGGCCGCTCAGAACGAAGACAGGTCCGACGGAGAACAACCGTACTTCTTGGTCAACACGGACGCCTACTATGTCCCGAACATCGCCTTGGAGAAGTTGTTTCACCCCACCACGCAGGACGGACGAGGGACCGAGCTGGCAGCCGTGGTGGACTTTACCCGGGCGCTTGACTACACCAAGAGTGTGTGGAGAACGGTCGCGAAGGGCAGCAGCGCGGTTAACCTTAAAGTACACCAGAAACCCCGCGGGGTGTACTTCAACACCACTTCAACCAGCTCGTTGATAAACACGGGGATCGACGAGCTGCTCGTGGGAGACGTCATTTACGCCATGCCAGCAATATCTTACTTAGCCAAAAACAACCCTTCGGTCAGTACGTTCACCTATCTCGGCAAGCTCTACTTACATCCTATGATTCTGAACGAGGACAGTGTCAAAAGGATCCTCGATGACCTGACCGAACTGCATTACGACCAGGATTACACAAAGACCACGACGGTAATCGGGGGTATGATTAAGAACCTTTTGGTCCATTTCAGAGAACAGGTCGATCTCACCAAGATCGTCACTTATATGACTCTGATGCGGCCCGTGGGAGTGGTGGCGTACAGTCTCGATACACAGAGGCAGTCCATTTACAACCTAACCACCACCAAGGTGGCAGTGGGCGCCGAGTTCATATGCATTAACAACCAGTTTCATTGATGATTTCTTTTTTTTTTTGTTTTGTTTTGTTTTTGTTTCGCAATATATGTATACGCTTTGACTAAATAAAGAAACGAACACAAACAAAATTACAGTCGTTGAGTTTTTTCCAATCTATAAATAGAAAAGAATTTTTATTTTATTCAGTAGGGAGGGTTAAAATATCTAAATAATAAATGTCTTTGTGGTGTAGTGTTATTCTACACCATGTCCGAACAGCGTTCAGGGATAGCCTGTCCGGTCATTTCCAGCACTGCGTCCTTCACGGTGTAGTAGTCGTCTTCGGGTAGGCTATCGAGGATGGCTTCGTTGGCGAAAGCCAACTTTCCGTCCAGTACCCCAGAAGCGAACGATAGTTTGCAAATGTCGACTAGCTTATTCATAGCACCGTGGTACTCTCCGGGTCCCGTGAAGAACACCGTGGTTTTCCTGCTGCTGTCGTAGAAGCATCTTAAATTCTCCTTCAAGACCCTCCTCATTTGGGACACGTTGCTACCCCCGAGTAGGACGAGCGACGGCGTAGAAGCCTCGGTGTATGTAGTGTGTATCGTCATGCACGCCTTAAGGGTTTTCTTAATGGTAACCCTGGTGTCTTTGAAACCAGCCGTCTCCGACACGTGAGACGCCAACAAGATTATTTTATCGATGTCGTCTTCAGAAGGCTTGTCCGTGGCTCTCTTGATGGGTACTTTGTTGGTGTACATACGCTCACACTCGACTGTCTCCGCCACGCCCGGGTTGGTGACTTTGATAACCATGCAACCCGTTCTGGTATGGTTGTCGCCCCTATTCAACCTGGTCTGTATCGGCTTGTTGACTACTAGGTGCTTGTTGAAAGTCGCTTCTAGGGCCTCCTTGTCGCAGATAGCCAGCTGTTTAGCTGCCTTTGTTTTGTCGTGAGCCTCCGCTTCGTCTTCTAGGAGCATCTCGGTCTCCACGCATTTCATCTCTGCATCCAAAGCCCTCGATCGGGCTTGCATTTTCGCATACTTCTCTTTAGTTAACATACGTTTGGTGTTCGACAGGGCTAGATCAGTCTCGATGAACTTTCTCTTAAGAGCGATGTCCGTAGCCCGTCCGTATGTAGCTTCAAATTTCTCTATACCGATCTTCTCGACGTGCCTCTTGGCAGTATTACCTAGAAAGTACTCGAAACATCGTGCCATCAGATCCCCCATAGCCCTGGATACTGGTGAAGTGCAGTTACTGAGAGCCTTACAGATATGACCCTTGCGTACTGCCACAAAAATGTTCCCCGGGGGTCTGTAAGTCAGAGGGTTATAAATGAAACTACCCTGCACGTCCGGTAGGGTCTCGGCGTTGATCATACTAGGGCAAACGTCGTGGTACAAGCGAATGTTCTCAGGGTCGATAGCCGACATGTTTTCCAGCTGCCTTGTGGGTTTGTTGCTTTTTGATATGAACCCGAGTTCCACGAGACTGTAGATGGTGAACACCAGAAAGGCGTCCTTACTGTTGCTCGTGCGCCCCGAAAACGTGTACAACCATTCGAAAATCGGGATGCACCATTTTTCCTCGTCGTTTAGTGTAAGTTTCTCCATACTACGCAGTATTTCCGTGGAAGGTTGATTCACAACCGATGTGGATGCCGACTTTAACGCTTGTTGTATACCACCCGTGGCGCTTTCAGTCCTCACTTGGGTGGCGGGTTGAGGGGTAACGGACCCACCTATAGGGTCGAGCGCCTCTTTCGGACACCCTGTCCTGACACAAAATGACCCTTCTGAGGTACGACACAGCGCATCATTCTCCATAATACGCAGTATTTCCGTGGAAGGTTGATTCACAACCGATGTGGATGCCGACTTTAACGCTTGTTGTATACCACCCGTGGCGCTTTCAGTCCTCACTTGGGTGGCGGGTTGAGGGGTAACGGACCCACCTATAGGGTCGAGCGCCTCTTTCGGACACCCTGTCCTGACACAAAATGACCCTTCTGAGGTACGACACAGCGCATCATTCTCCATAATACGCAGTATTTCCGTGGAAGGTTGATTCACAACCGATGTGGATGCCGACTTTAACGCCTGTTGTATACCACCTGTGGCGCTCTCCGTCCTCACTTGGGTGGCGGGTTTAGGGATAACGGACCAACCTGTGAGATCGAGCGCCTCATTCGGGCACCCTGTCCCGACACAAAATGACCCATCTGAAGTACGACACAACGCATCATTTTCTGTGTCCACAACTACCTGCTGGGCTCTTTTTTTCAATAGCAGAGGAGCCGCTTTGGTGTTGTCTGCGGATACCTTTGGCCCAAGCTTTAATCTCCACGTATCGCCTTTCAATGAGTTTTCGTTGATGCATAAGCGGTCGTCCAAAAATAGAACAACTCCGCCTTTAACGTTCGATGAAACGCAGGCGGCCTGTATTTTTGAGTTAATACCGATAACCTCCTTCGCCGCCACTGGGGCCATGTCCGCCGGCTCGCATAACAGTAGCTTTCCCTTGCCTCCAGGTTTCATGAAAATCCGTACTTTTTCTTGTGCCATTTCTGTTGATATACACCGATCGTGTTCGAATGAAAAAAAGAATATTTGCAGTGCCTTTTATACTTTACCGGACTCATTCTGACAAACCCTTATCCGTGTTAAACCACGCCTTATATTGTCGTACAAATGGGGTGAACTGACAATGAACTGGCTGTCATCAACAACTCATCATCGTATGACAGGTCTTCAGATAATGCCCTTCTAGTGACTCTTCCGTTGACTGCTTGTGGTGAATAAAGTGACTCTGTATTAGCCTCCGACTACAGGTACAGTTTATATCGCTTTTCTTTTGTTTTCTTCCTTTTTTTCTGGATTGCTTGCTTTAATTTCAGCGCTTTGAGCTGTTTACCACTGAGTGATGTGAATGCCTCGAGTTTGTGTTTGGATGAACTGGACTCTATGATTAGGAAGAATGGCACACGAATACTGTATCCAAAGACAAATACGAGGATAAGGACCAGTAGGATCATTCCACATATAATCACCATCGGCCACAACGTGACTGGTAGGTCTTGGAAAATCCCTCTCAAAAACTCACTAATGGCACGGCCAATGTGTCTTGCAGGACTCACGAAAAATCGTACAAAAGTCACAGCGACAGCCTCCGTCGGTGCAACTCTCAACCATGGATCTATAATCATCTGGTCATAATATTTGACACACTTATCTTCGGACAGAGTGAACATTGAACGAGTGACTTCAGCCGCCATCTCTAGCCATGATGAATTCCTTTTTAAACATGACTCTGGAATATCTTTCATCAACTCAGTGTGACGTTTTGCCTCTTCTCGCTTATACATATGATACCAAGTCCAGGGGATGTTGACAATAAATGCCAACAACGTCAGTTTGATAAGTTTTTTTTTTTCCAGTAGTTCCGAAGGGTGATTTCAAACCACAGAATGATGTAAACTAATGCTAAAACGACCAGAATCTGGATTATTGTTTGGAGTGATTTGGCAATATACCGGTCCAGAAAAGGGCTTCCATAATACTGGCAATCAGGTTTCTCTACCCCAACAATAGCTTTGTTGAGGATGTCACTTATATGATGAATGTCCCCTACACCGTCATCGGAAAAACGATAAAGTGATTTTAAGTCAGTGGCGTAGAAGGTCAGAATATAATGTAATTCTGATGGTCCAAATATATGGCCTGACTTTCCCAATGAGTCAAAATAAGCTTGACATGTTTTCTGTACAGAGTTTTGCAATGAGAGTTATTATTACATGATTGTTGATTATCTTTCTTGTTTCCTTGCACGGTAAAGGGAATGGTATCAGAATGTTCTGACTTTACTTTGTCTTTCATTTTACCAATCGAAACATCAAAGTTCAACATATCATAAGGGTCAATCCAGTCACCGCCTACCATAGGTATAACAAAAAATAATAAAACCCCAAACGACTTCATGATGTTTGTTGTTTTGGCTGTGGAAATGGTTTTTGTAATTGGTCGTTCTCGTCCACCAAAATGGTGTTCAGACATCCGGGCATACGTACGCCCTGTAATTTTTTTTGTTTTTTTTTCTGCATGATGAGTTCTCAGAAAAGATTACACGAGTGAGAACAACCGGTGAATAGAGTAAGCTTTAATACTTTTTTTGGTTCGAATCCCACAAATTTTCTGATTGGATTTATACTCGAACGACCTATGTGGGATGGTTGCCGGCGGAAGATCGTGGGTTTCCTCCGGGCACAGAGCCCGGTTTCCTCCCATAATAAAACTAGCATCGCCGCCATATAAGTGAAATAATCTTGAGCGCGGCGTAAAACACTAATCAATCAATTAATCAATCGGACAGGATATAGAATACGTCCGTCACTTTGAAAAACTTCTTCTGTCAATAAGAAATGGTCGGTGATCGTAAATATTTTATGATAGCCAGGGGGGGGAAGCCCCCCTAGAACCCCCTAAGTTTTTCTTTTTCTTTTTTTTATGAATTTTTAATAACGAAGAAATTAAAACTTCGTTGAAGTTGAACACTGGCGGAAAGACTCGTATTCAGGCAAGCTCGTACATTGTCCTGTCTCATACATTAAACGAAGCAAAGATGGCGAGGCGAGTGTTTGGAATTGCTTGTGTGTAGAGTGAAATCGGTGAATTAGTAAATGTAGGCGAATTTTGTGCAAGTAAAGACGGATTTTCCGATTAGGGAGTCCCTTAAGGTATTGCACAAAATATTTGAAAGGAAACTATGTGTTTTACTGTAAGTTCCAGGTGACGGACGTATTCTATATTCGCACCAATCAATCAATTAATACTTTTTGGAAACATGGACACAAATATTGTTTTTTTGCGGTGTAAATATTTTACCAACCCATGATTACGGGCTTAGATATCTAGGTTGGAAAGAATTATATGCTAGTGACACGAAAACTAGTCGTTTCGTCTTATATGCCGATCACACGAAATCGGTGTCATATATAAGCGAACGATCTATCGTGTTAGTCGTTTCGTCTTATATGCCGGTCACACGAAAATCAATGCCATATATAAGCGATGTCCCTTTGGTCAATCTTCACTATTTCCATACTGTGTGAACGATCTATTGGGTTGCTGAATAAGTCGTATGTCACCGAGGTGAGCCAAATTCTGTGTTACGAATGCAGACAACGTACATTAGGGTTTCAGTCACCCATTCCTTAACGTAGTAAAGTTCGGGACTGGTCTCGTTGTTATGGGGAGGAATATTTGCACTAGTCGTTCAAAGGGCACTGACGTGCCCCCCCCCCCCCCTCTTTCATACGGAATTTATGATTTTGTGAGGTAGAATTAGTCTTTTTACTTCGAATTTGTTTTGGTATTACATTTTAACACTGACTACAGGCACATAAGGTTGGAATTATGTAGGAATTATGTTAGCTTCTCGCTCTTTTTCTAATTCACAGAAAATGCCTAGAATCGCCCAAGAATTAGGTATGAAAGACAAACACAAGAGAAATATGGAGCTGATGGAGGAGGAAGAGGAGAGGAGGATTTTTGAAGATACGTTAGAAGGAGATTCAGGCTCCGAATGGGAGCCGGAATATTTCGATTCAGACAAAGGAGGGGGAGATGGGGATAGTAGCGAGGTCTTGGAGGAAAGTCAGATGGAGGAGGAGGAAGGTCAGATGGAGGAGGAGGAAGGTCAGATGGAGGAAGAGGAAGGTCAGAATGGGGAGGAAGACGTGGCGGTCAAGAAAAAAAGGAAAACCAGAAGCCTGGACCTCAGCAGAAAAAATAAAAACAGACAGAGGAAGTGCCCGAAATGCGACTCCATGATAACGGATGTCTCTAGACACTTAAAGTAAGTATCCTGTAAAAAGTTCCTTGTTTTTTTTTTTGGACAGACTATAGAATTGGTCCGTCAGTCTCAAACCGCTATAATCATCAAGGGGGGGGGGCCCTGAAACCCCCCGTTTTTATTCATTTCTTCTAGAACTTATGACTAATCTCATATTACAAGCTTAAAACTAAACTATTCCGACTAAAAGCTAAAAGAAATAATATCTAAAAGACGAATTTGAAGAGAAGTTAAAAACGACGGACCTATTCTATATTTACACCGTTTTTTTGTGTATTGATTTATTCGAGCGAGTGTTTAATTCTTTAAAAAAAATTCTGAAATTCGATCACCTCAATTCTAAAGTCGGTTAACTATTATTATTTTTTTTCAGACTAGTCCATAAAATGGCGTCGAGAAATGCCGTTTCCCTTTCGAGAAATAACTATGACCGAGAATTGATATCGGAAAGGACGCCATGCCCAGTGCGTAACTGTCCGGCTCTTCGAACCAGGATGGACCGCCACCTTATCCGGGTACATAAACTAAAAATTGGGACACCGGAGTATCTTAAATTAATCACCAGAAAGGTGACACACGTAAGTTCTCGTAGCACAATTTGTAAAATAATAACGCGCCTTACCATATGATATATCAAATTGACATCTCGCCATAGCATGACATGTTTTCACAGATACAAAACTTGTATTGTATTTCAGAATGAGTGTAGAGATACAGAAGTAGATCGGGAGAATGAGGACGAGGATTTAGGCCTGAGAAATAGGCATACATTTCCTGCGAACGAAACAGTGCTTAAAGAAGAAACCGAGAGACATTTGCGGGAATTTAATATTTGGTTGAGAAATTTCGACGGGGGGTGTCGAACCTCTAAAGTAGCAAAAGCCAGTGAGCACCATGTAAGTAAAGCCTTATTCAGATGATATTAACCCTGAACACACAAAAGCAGACACACCAACCAAAAAAAAAGACATAATTCCTAACACATATGCATTTCAATTATTTCAGATGAGGGTGATTTTCAAAGAAATGGGGTCAGAAGCGGTTGTCAGAGACTTGCTCAACCCTTCAAACATCAGTACGACATGGCTACAAAAGGCCCGAGATGCCAGAGTAAGACCAGGGACTCTTTCCTCTTACTTTCTTTCGATGAAGAGATTTGTCCACTATGTAAAAGACGCTCTACCCTCGGAAGACACCGAACGATTGACCACTAAGCTGGGGGGATGGACCCAGTCCGTCCAAAGGGAAGGACATCGAAGATCGTCCAACTTGGCAGTAAATGATAGTGGTAAGTTATTGTTTGTCTTCTTATCGTTCAAACGAAATGTGTACAGTTAGGGTCAATTCATTTTGTTACCTAAATTTAAAGGAGCATGAGCTGCCAATACGTGGATATTTTGACGTTAAAACAGAACGTTGAAATTACTGGCTATTTTTCCCAAAAAGTATAAATTCACAAGCTCTTTAGTGCTTCTAGCCTCGACAATGTACGATAAAGTATTGCTTTTAAACTAACTTTGCCTTGGAATGAATGAATTATCGTCCCGGTTATTTAAATTTGGTTTACTTTTTGGAACACGTTTTCGGTTTGTACAAGCCACACACTGTATGAATTTTCCTCATTCCAAGGTAAATCATTTATTTTTTTTGATGGCCTTCAAAGCCTCTTACTTTCGTGATGATCAGAAACTATGAAAAAAGTGTGCATTTTGGTAGCTCGTGTCACTTTAATTACACTTACGGGTGCATATTGAAATTATCTGCTGTTATCTAAATTACAACCTCAATGTTTATCAGGTGCAGTCCTAACACCAGAGGAGGTAATTTCCATCGAATCTTCTTTAACATCAAAGAATGCGATCCGCATTTTAGGAACGATGGAGTTCCAGGGACAATATAACAGAAGCGACTTTCTCGACGTGCTTGTCCACCTGCTATTTCAGGTAGATCAAAGCTTTAACTCTTTTCACCTTAGATATCTGATCCCAATAAACACGGTTCGGAAAAATAATGGCCCCCTTATAAAAAATACTTATGTCGGGTTTTTCACACGTGACAGGGCTGAGGGGCCGGCGGAGTGAACCGTTGAGTAATCTCTAATTGTATTCCGAGCCACTTTCGTCGATACTTACAGTCGCCTTCGCAAAGAGTTGTGGATATACGATAACTATGTTCCGAAAATAAAATCAGTGAAAAAAAACATCAGCGAACTTTATTTGTAGTTGTTAGAATTATTATTCATACGTGTTCGGCGGTTTCGGCCGGATTTGACTTGAAAGTACACACATTTTATATTTTTGTCCTTTCAGACACTAATCAACTCCGGACAGAGGGCAGGGGCGATTGTAAACATGACTATGGACGAGTTTAGTCGGGCCTCAGTACAGGGAGAAGATTACGTCGTCCGTGTACTGAGACACAAAACGGGCTATAAAGGCCCGGCAAACGTGCCCATGTCCGGAGAGTTTCATCGAGATGTAACTAGGTATATCTCGAGACTGAGGAGTCAGGTAGCTGACGAAGACGTCAAGAATGTATTTGTAAAGTTCAACGGGAAACAATTAGATACAAGCCAATTGAACAACTACATAAATAGACGCTTCAGCGCAGTAAGTCATTGTTTTCAATTTAATTTTTAAAAAAAATTTGGTATATTGTTAACTTAAATCTGTTGTCCGAAGCTCGGGGGGTTTCCTCCGAGCTAAGAGTCCGGCCCCCCCACCACCCAAACTAAACCTGGCAAAGCGGCCGTATAAGTGAAATAATCTTGAGTGCGACGTGAAACATCAATCAAATCATATGTTGTGTTATCATATCTTTGCAGATTATTGGAAGAAGATTTTCAACGACAACATTACGAAAATCGGTGACTGTTGCCTGCCTCCAACAATTACCGGGGGTATCAAATGAGTTATCCGCTCAAATGAGCCATAGCTCTGCGACGCAGCAGAGCCATTACCGGCTCCCACTGCAGGCGGAGCGAAGTGCCATAATGGGTCAACGCATAAGGGCCACCATGCGGAATGCTCCCGAAAGAGAAGAGGATACTGATGTGGAAATAGAAGAATCAACTTCAGTACCGAATCCTGAGTCAACACCAGCACCAAGTCTACCTCACGTGCGAAGGGTATTCAGCGCCCAAGAATCAAATATGCTGAGAGAAATTTTTTCTGAAGCCGTTAGGCTAAACGGTGGAAAAATTAAAGAGAAGGAGGTTCAGGCCGTTTTAGAAGAGGTGGAAGAAGGCCATCGAATTTTAGAGGACTATCCCTTGAAGAGAATAACAGATAAAATACGGAGTTTGTTCAGAAAACAATAATTTTTAAACATTTTCAAAGGGTCGGGGTCTACAAAGGGGGTCGTGAAATGACCATGCTGGTCTAACGACTTGTCATGGCCCATTTGTAGATTCCGAACGAGATTTTAAAAAAAAAATTAAGAAAGAAAAATTAGGGAAAAGAAATAAAAAAAAAACATCCCTACATATGTATTTTTTAATACATTTTAGTTAGAAAGGAGGTGGCGTGATGCCTGGATCGAATCCTGCCTTGGGATGGGTGCCTCCATTGTTTCTTTTTCTAGATATAATAATCATACTTCTTAAAAATTCAAAGTATGACAGTCACATATGAGGAAATTAGTGTTGGACGTTTCCTGCATAACCCATATGGTGGCGTCCATACCTTCGTTGGGGGGGGGAATGCGGGGATCGTCCGTACCGTAAGTAATATTACTTCGTATACCCTAGTCCTTAATGGACGTTTCCTACATTATACAATTATTTAGCAGGAATCATCCTTAGGGTGTGAAATACAAGACAAGTCGTTACCGTAAGTAATATTACTTCGAATACCATAACCCTAAATAGACGTTTCCTGCATTTTACAAT